>JAWRVZ010000215.1:867500-892500 GCA_037043235.1 Rhodeus uyekii | reverse complement strand
AAGAAGAGTGAGTCAGTGGTGGTGACGAAGAAGAGTGAGTCAGTGGTGGTGACGAAGAAGAGTGAGTCAGTGGTGGTGGTGACGAAGAAGAGTGAGTCAGTGGTGGTGGTGACGAAGAAGAGTGAGTCAGTGGTGGTGGTGACGAAGAAGAGTGAGTCAGTGGTGGTGGTGACGAAGAAGAGTGAGTCAGTGGTGGTGGTGACGAAGAAGAGTGAGTCAGTGGTGGTGGTGACGAAGAAGAGTGAGTCAGTGGTGGTGGTGACGAAGAAGAGTGAGTCAGTGGTGGTGGTGACGAAGAAGAGTGAGTCAGTGGTGGTGGTGACGAAGAAGAGTGAGTCAGTGGTGGTGGTGACGAAGAAGAGTGAGTCAGTGGTGGTGGTGACGAAGAAGAGTGAGTCAGTGGTGGTGGTGACGAAGAAGAGTGAGTCAGTGGTGGTGGTGACGAAGAAGAGTGAGTCAGTGGTGGTGGTGACGAAGAAGAGTGAGTCAGTGGTGGTGGTGACGAAGAAGAGTGAGTCAGTGGTGGTGGTGACGAAGAAGAGTGAGTCAGTGGTGGTGGTGACGAAGAAGAGTGAGTCAGTGGTGGTGGTGACGAAGAAGAGTGAGTCAGTGGTGGTGGTGACGAAGAAGAGTGAGTCAGTGGTGGTGGTGACGAAGAAGAGTGAGTCAGTGGTGGTGGTGACGAAGAAGAGTGAGTCAGTGGTGGTGGTGACGAAGAAGAGTGAGTCAGTGGTGGTGGTGACGAAGAAGAGTGAGTCAGTGGTGGTGGTGACGAAGAAGAGTGAGTCAGTGGTGGTGGTGACGAAGAAGAGTGAGTCAGTGGTGGTGGTGACGAAGAAGAGTGAGTCAGTGGTGGTGGTGACGAAGAAGAGTGAGTCAGTGGTGGTGGTGACGATGAAGAGTGAGTCAGTGGTGGTGGTGACGATGAAGAGTGAGTCAGTGGTGGTGGTGACGATGAAGAGTGAGTCAGTGGTGGTGGTGACGATGAAGAGTGAGTCAGTGGTGGTGGTGACGATGAAGAGTGAGTCAGTGGTGGTGGTGACGATGAAGAGTGAGTCAGTGGTGGTGGTGACGATGAAGAGTGAGTCAGTGGTGGTGGTGACGATGAAGAGTGAGTCAGTGGTGGTGGTGACGATGAAGAGTGAGTCAGTGGTGGTGGTGACGATGAAGAGTGAGTCAGTGGTGGTGGTGACGATGAAGAGTGAGTCAGTGGTGGTGGTGACGATGAAGAGTGAGTCAGTGGTGGTGACGATGATGAAGAAGAGTGAGTCAGGGATGTTTTTGCTCTGATGTTTGCGCTGAGAGACGATCCTGACGGGTTTCTGGATCTCATGTCTTGTAAACATGCGGCCGCTCGTTACGTGAGTTTGACAAAGGCGTTCAGTGTCCGGCGGGATAATTGCATTGAGCTCTGGAGAATCCGGCGGGAGCGTCACGAGAAGAGCGGCGGAGTGTTTCAGGGGTCTGTCAGCGGCTCGGGACTTCTAAACAAACACGGGATCGAGCCGTTGATCCGGACGGGAAGCGTTCGCTCGTTTCTCGGTGAGGATTTACAGTTTTTATTGTTTAAAGCTGCGCTTTACGTTCATGATTTGTCGCGTCTGTCTCTGTAAATGAACGCTCGTTACTTTATTCCATTAGTTAATAAAAATACCTTTAAAGCACTTATTAATCTTGGTTATTATTTAATGCTTACGTGAACTAACAATGAATGTTTAATAATGGATACTGTAACAATTGTATTGATCATTATTAGTGCAATTATTCAATATCGTGGAGATTTATGTGTAAATGTACAATGGAATTACTATTATTACGTCATTTTGTGAGGAATAAATTGAATTTGAATGTGTTTCTTAAATGCAATGCAAGTCACTTTGGATATAAATGTCATGAATGTAAATACACACACACACATTTATTTGATGCTTTTATCCAAAGCGAACCCATGACCTTGATGTTGCAAGCACTGCTCTCTACTGTTAGACACACAGGAAAGCAAATGGATCAAACTCTGAATAATCCGATCGGATTCAGCTGCAGTGTTTCTGTCTCAGACGGAGTTACAGAAGTTCTGCTCTGTGTTTGAGGAAGGTTCTCCCGACGTTCTGTTCCATACGTTTATTTAAAGTTGGCATGAAACTGAAGCTGCACTCGTCTTTTCTCCTCTATCGTTCTGTATATGGAGAGAATCGCTTCACAAACAAGAACAAATGTGGGCGGGGCTTGATTGTGATTGGATGGTTGTGGTTTGCTATTGGTGGATCTCCCGTGATTGACAGGTTGTTGCCCCACCCTCATCATAAAAGAGAAGCTGGAACGGTTTTAAGATCTATTGGCGTTAATTATCCGTAATGACCCTTCCCTGACCGCTTGATCCTGACCTCCTCCTTCCTTTATTTTGCAGGGCGGCTGTGTGGATTCGACCAATCAGAGCCTGGCTCTCCTGTACATGACGTTAGGCCAGCAGGACGTGTCCAAAGCGCTCTTAGGCCCGCTCTCGCCCTACACGTAAGCTCTGAAACACTCGAACGCCGTTTCCAAATTCCAGTGATTCAGCATCTTCAGTTCATCCGTGACCTTTTCCCATCGGACATCTAAAGACAGATTTCACAGGAAGTGGCGTCACTGCAGGATCAGTTTGGATGGTGGAGTGTTATGAACTGATTGAGACTGGAAGCTCGTCTTCTGCAGGACGGATCATCCCTGCGCTTTGAGCGACTGGGAATGGGAATGTTCCCGATCTGTGTCCGGATCCGTCATGAATTGTCCATTTTCAGTTATCATGGTGCCGGTGCTGTGTGCCTGTCAAGTACAGTACTATGATAACTGAAGATTGACGATGCCAACACATGTTCTCCGTTCTCCTGCGGGATCCTGCTTCATTTGCATATGCAGATTTCTGTCTAGAGTGCCTCTTATTCTGCTCTTTTAAAGCTCTTAATGTTGTTTTGGCGAACAGGTTCACATGCATTTTCTCATCACGTGTTCTCAGAATTTTCTTTCAGCGTCTGAAACGCTTCGTTCAGAGATTTGGTCTCTCTAAGCCCCACCCCTCTGAGAGCTGCTCTGCTCTGATTGGTCGGACGGCCCAAAGTGGTCTTTTGATCTGTTATTTTAGTATCATTGAGATTCTATTATTGTTTTGTTTCTATAATGTTCCTTTTTTATGTCTATATAATTAGTTTATATATATATATATATATATATATATATATATATATATATATATATATATATATATATATATATATATAATCACACATATATATATATATATATATATATATATATATATATATATATATATATATATATATGAAATACATATATATTTAAATATATACATATGTACATGTTTAAATATATGTATTTATTTTATATATATATATATATATATAATGAATTATATAGACATTAAAAAATACATTACTATAATATATATTTTTTTATATATATATATATAAAAGCGTCTGATATATGTTCCTTTTTTAAAGTATTATTAGTTTTAAGGTTTTTTTATATATAAAAAGTATTTATATATATATACAATACATTTTTTGGTAATTTATTTTATTACTTTTGAGGATGTTTATTTCTGCGACCTAAAAGATTAAATATTTCGATAATTTAACACATTCTCGACAAGTTTAATATATTTAGCTAAAACTAAATTCATAAACATATTTTCTTGAAATAGTGAAATAACTGACATGAAATAAAATGCAAAGATTTCAGCGTTTCTCATTTTTATTAGTTTCACAATAAATAATACAGACATATTAAAATGACTAAATCGTTCCCTATAATGAATGTTTTTAGAGATTCTCGGGTCTCTGATGTTGATGTAAGGTCACGTGACATGCAGGTAAAGCGTTATTTTTACCGTGTTAACCGCTGTGATTTGATCCTGTTTCCCCGTAGGATGGAGTTCCTGAGGCACATCCGAGACTTCTTTCAGATCATGTTCCGGATGGATCCGCTGAAACCGGGAGAGGACGAGTGCAGAGGAGGAGAGAAGGTGCTGATGACGTGCGTCGGCGCCGGTTACAGCAACATCAGCAGAACCGTCAAATAAACTCTGGCTTTTCTTTCTTTCAGAGGCGCTTTTGCCTCACCATGCTTTTTTAAATTGAAGTTTGTGTAATAAACCTGTGTGTGTTTCCCTGCTGATCTGTGTGTTTCCCTGCGTGTGATAATCCCCTCGTCCTGCGTTTCTGCACCCTTTCACTCGCGGCACAGGATTATCTTTCCCCATCCCGGTGAAATCAGACGGAGCGTCGCATGAGTTTGAGTTCATCGCAGTGGTTTTGAGCATCAGGCTTTCATTTACACTCACACTCATGCATTTATCATTGCATTCAAGAAACACATTTACATTCTAATCAGTTCTTGCTTTCCCTGGGAATCAAACCCATGACCTTGATGTTGCAAGCGCTGCTCTCTACTGTTAGACACAGGAAAGCTTTTTATCTCTGTTAAAAAAATATATATATATTCTTAAGTTTTTAAGTCTCAAGTATAACTGTCAAATAAATAAATCTCATCTATAGTCATAATATATACATAGACAAACTCGTGTTCGATGTGATTAATTGATTGCATTAATTGACTAATATAGATGTAAATTAGATTCTACTCAAACTACCTGAAGCTAAAGCACTAAAATTAACAGAAAATAAAAAATAAAACTTTCTGAAACTGAAATAAATTAATCCTGAATAGTAAAATTTCAAAAAATGACAATGATAAAATGACCAAAATTGAAATAAATAGTTGTAATGTATAAACCGCTACACGGAGAAAGACAAACGAGGTTGTGTTTGTGAATGTGGTTTTTCTTCTGATCTCAGGAATGCTTTAAGAGCTTTCTCTGCTTTTTAAGAGCTTCTTTTATTGCGTTTGGCTCTGATTCTCCGTCAGATGCTCTCGCTCATTTATTCCCTGTCGTCTGTCAGGAAAGGGTTGCGCAAATGATTAAATACAGACACATGAATGAAGTAAAGTCATGCTGGAACCCTCTCTCTGTGGGGTCAAAGGTCAACAAACCGCATACCTGTTATAGCTGCCGTCCAACATTGAATGATATACAATATGTGCAAACAGTATGATTTTAAATCAGAGGATGTTAACACTCATTTGCACACGCCACATTCTTAATCAGGATTGAGTTCATTTTCATGGAAACGAGGGACTTTGCAATTAATTGCAATTCATCTGAATTCTCTACACAAGTTTCTGGAGGATATGCATCATAAAAACTGAAGCAGAAGAGTTTATATGTGTGTTTTTGCACAGAAAGCGAGCGCAAGCTCTCTTTCACGTCTTCTTGCGCACAAAATCACACAATTATGATTGTCAGAACAAGATTATGTCAAAAGACAGCAAGTAAACGGTGAGTTATGTCTCAAGTGAAGGTAAACAGTTAAGAAAGTAAACGTGTGTGTTTCAATGCATTATACCCATGCATTCGCTCTTAAAGTGACAGCAGCCTAATATTCCTGCTGTGTGGTTATAATATTCATCAAACAACAAAAATCACTCTCTGGTTTTGACTGAATAAATTTAGTAATGATGTTTAATTTACGCAGTGTTCATTATCACATTTCTGTACCTGAAAAACACTTTATTTCATTCATATCTTTGTTATATTGTATTTATTTGTGCTTTTACCTTATTTAATGTTTTTAATTATTTGATCACTGACTGTTACTTGTATGTTTAATCATCTAAGCTAGGCGAGTAGTTTTAGCTGTGATATGTGTGAACTTTCAATGGTATCTAAAGTTTGTTTTTCATGGGCAGTAAAACATATTTTCTAAAGTCACTGTATATTGGCAGAAAGTTAATTTCAGGCCCTGCAACAAACCTCAACGAACCTCATCAAAATGACTAATCAAAAGCAATGTCTCATTTATCACCGTTGCATGTATTTGTGTTAGTAGCCGCGTTGTTTACGCGAGCGTTGGATTGGAGTGATGTTGCTGCAGCGGTGCGCGTGAGTGCGCGCGGCCGGCGGCGCGGGGGCGCGCGCGGGTTCATGATGGCGGCGAGCGGCAGCGGCAGCAGCGACTCGTCCAGCACCGCGGAGCAGGAGCGCGTGCGGCGGCTCTTCCACACGTGCGACGGGGATGGAGACGGGTTCATCAACCGGTCAGAACCCGCACCGGACACGCGGCCCCGCGCCGTGACGTCACGCGAGCTGTAGCCGCTACACTGCGCTTTAATGCGTGACGTGAAGGCGAAACAAACTCTTAAACGAGTTAAAGTGTGTTTGCGCGGACGTGAATGAGGCAGGGGTGTTTGTTGTGTCGTCGGAAGTGACAGGAAATGTTTCATCCTTATCCGCTAAACTTTGGGGTTTGTTGGTGTTTCTGAACTTGTGTCCTACATACTTTTTGTGTCACTCTCGATACTTTTTCCTTCACTCTTGATACTTTTTGCATCATTTATGGTGTTTTGTCACTCTCAATACTTTTAGGGTCACTCTCGATACTTTTTGTGTCATTTATGGTACTTTGAATTTTGGTACATTTTACTTAACTCTTATTTGATACTTTTTTCTTCACTCTAGATTATTTTTCCTTCACTCTCGATACTTTTTCCTTCACTCTCGATACTTTGTCATTTATGGTCTTTTTTGCCTCGCTCTCGGTACTTTTTTTTTGCCTCGCTCTCGGTACTTTTTTTTGCCTCGCTCTCGGTACTTTTTTTTTGCCTCGCTCTCGGTACTTTTTTTTTGCCTCGCTCTCGGTACTTTTTTTTTGCCTCGCTCTCGGTACTTTTTTTTTGCCTCGCTCTCGGTACTTTTTTTTTGCCTCGCTCTCGGTACTTTTTTTTTGCCTCGCTCTCGGTACTTTTTTTTTGCCTCGCTCTCGGTACTTTTTTTTTGCCTCGCTCTCGGTACTTTTTTTTTGCCTCGCTCTCGGTACTTTTTTTTTGCCTCGCTCTCGGTACTTTTTTTTTGCCTCGCTCTCGGTACTTTTTTTTTGCCTCGCTCTCGGTACTCTTTTTTGCCTCGCTCTCGGTACTTTTTTTTGCCTCGCTCTCGGTACTTTTTTTTTGCCTCGCTCTCGGTACTTTTTTTTTGCCTCGCTCTCGGTACTTTTTTTTGCCTCGCTCTCGGTACTTTTTTTTGCCTCGCTCTCGGTACTTTTTTTTGCCTCGCTCTCGGTACTTTTTTTTTGCCTCGCTCTCGGTACTTTTTTTTGCCTCGCTCTCGGTACTTTTTTTTTGCCTCGCTCTCGGTACTTTTTTTTTGCCTCGCTCTCGGTACTTTTTTTTTGCCTCGCTCTCGGTACTTTTTTTTGCCTCGCTCTCGGTACTTTTTTTTTGCCTCGCTCTCGGTACTTTTTTTTTGCCTCGCTCTCGGTACTTTTTTTTTGCCTCGCTCTCGGTACTTTTTTTTTGCCTCGCTCTCGGTACTTTTTTTTGCCTCGCTCTCGGTACTTTTTTTTTGCCTCGCTCTCGGTACTTTTCTTTTGCCTCGCTCTCGGTACTTTTTTTTGCCTCGCTCTCGGTACTTTTTTTTTGCCTCGCTCTCGGTACTTTTTTTTTGCCTCGCTCTCGGTACTTTTTTTTTGCCTCGCTCTCGGTACTTTTTTTTTGCCTCGCTCTCGGTACTTTTTTTTTGCCTCGCTCTCGGTACTTTGTGTCATTTATGGTACTTTTAGTGAAATGTGACATTAACAGTTTACAAGCAAAACATGATAAAGAAGTTGAGCATCTAGTTGAGGGCTTGGTATAATAATACAGAACCATTATATAATTTTTATTCAGTTTTCTATTTTTCATCAACGTTTTAATATTTTAATCACGTTTTTAGCATGTCTGCATGACGTCTAACAAAACATTTATTTTGCATAAGCAAACTGAGATATGAGAGATTTATTTTGAACCCCTTTACTGTCACTTTTTTGAGAATAGATGTGAATCCAAATTCATGAATGTTTTTGAGTTTATGTCTAGAGTTTAGTCTTGTTTTAAAGACGGTCTGCAAATTTTAAGCTTTTCAAAAAATTAAAGTGTGAAAAAGATAAGTTTAAATTGACTGTAAATAAAGTGTACTGTACTAAATGTTTTTTTTTCATCTAAAATATATACTTTATAGCCCTTATAGAGTAAAAATAATTTTATAAAGTCATAGTCATGTCTAACCAAGTTGTGTTCTAAATTTGAAGTTAATATAGCAATTCAATTTTTAATAAGTAACGAATGAATATATTACTGTCCGAATTTCACTTTATCACAATTACCAAATGTTGAACGACATTCGTCAAGATTAGAAAAGTTTTTGACTTTAATGTAGTAAAAACAACTGACTCCTCCTACTAGGGGAGGAGCTTCTGAAAGAATTTAGTTATATTTCCATGGTAACGCATCGTCCAATTCTGGTTCTCTCAGATGAATTTTGAGTTTCGTAGGCTTTCGAATGATACAGAATTTATGATTAATAAAATGTGACCTGACAAAAGTGGATAATTAAAAACAGCGCCTTTTGATACTTTCATAGTTTTGATATTTTAAATATGAAAGTAATATGAAATCTGTAAGCTCTTTAATATATATATTGCCTTGACATGATGGAAATTCAGCACGGAATATTAAAGTAATCTAGCTATTCATTAACTGTCATTCACAGATCGCAGTTATTCCACTTGAAGGCCACTTTATGATTGGGAAATATACGGTAGTTGGGAATAAGTTTGATTGACAGGCGATCTGACCAATCATAATCTGACATTTTGTCCAACAAACCAGACAGGAGAGTTAGATTAACGTCAGAGGAGATGAAACTTGAGAAATGGTGTGTATTAATGTCTTAATTGACTCGTCCTGATGTTCGTTCTTGTTTATTTGGTGCTATAACTAGTAGTAAAGCGATCCGTCACATACTGGTCTAAGATCAGCTGAAGTGGTTTGGTGTTCCTCCACTGTCTCAAGTCTCAAGCGCGTCTCTCTCCCGGTCAGGAATGATTTGTTGATGGTCTGCCGGCAGCTGAACATGGAGGACTCGGTCGCAGAGATCATGGGTCAGCTGGGCGCGGGCGAGCGAGGAAAGATTTCCTTCGAAGATTTCACGCGCTGCCGCACGCAGCTGGTCAGTGAGATCCGGAAGGAGGAAGGACATCTGTCGCTCCTCTCCGGGGACTCGGAGAAGAGGAAGCTTCGGGAGCGCGTCGCCTCCTGGCCGACCAGCAGCGAGAATAGTTTAGGTATCAGTTCTTCCTCTTTAAATCTCAAACTCAAATGTGAATATTAATCCATTTGGGGATAGTCACTTTTTCACACAGGATCATGAAGGTTTGGATTTTGTTTTTCGCTTAATAACAACCTTCATTTAAAAACTGCATTTTGTGTTTGCTTGTGTTATCTTTGACTAATATTTAAATTTGTCTGATGATCTGAAACATTTAAGTGCGACAAACATGCAAAAAAAGAAGAAATCAGGAAGGGGGCGAACACTTTTTCACACCACTGTGTATGAGCAAAATAATTACCGGTACCAAAATATTGTTTTTACTGTGAAGATATAGCAAAAGTAACACAGAAAAATAAAAATAAACAATGGGCTTGAAATAATCAGGACTTTAATTTTAATTCTAACCTAAAATGATTTTATTAGGTTAGCTTTTTCTAGATGGTTTTAACTATTTTGTTTGTATTCCCGTTTGTGTTTTTTTTTTGTGTGTGTAAAGTGCCTTGAGAAGCTGCTTTAAAGGTGCTATATAAAATAAAATTTTATTATAATTATAAGTTGTAAATTATGTCATTTTGTTTTGCTAGACAACAAATAGGAGAAATAGTGTGTAATGTATTGCTGGTTGGTTTGATTCATGACCTATAACTCTTAAACTAAGACGTTTTAAAATCCATGTGATTAAAATAATTCCCTGTGAGAGCTGGGCAGAAGCTAATGCAGTTGTAGAGATTGCACATGTGATGCACATTGTTGTGATTTCAGGGCTCAAACATCACATTTCCAGCCTGAGTTTTAGTCGGTGTGTCGCATCTCCCGTGTTTCCAAACCCAGTGTTTTCGTCTTGGTTTAGTGGAGTTTGGGGATGCTCATGCTGTTCTTCTGTCGTTCACGCAGGCGCTCGTGAGAGTTGGGAGTTTGATTCTGGCGCCCGAGACTTACAGAGTCCAGACCTGCAGTCCCCGACGCGAGCGCATCCTCCCTGCGGCCGCGCCGGACTCCTGGAACCGGCCGACACCGTGAGTCTGAACACTGTTTAATAACTCACACTGACTGACTGGCCAGGGTTATTTGTGTTCATTATTTGCTGCCCATCTGGAGGGCAAAACCAGGCTTTCCTCCATATGCCGACAGTGATTTTTAAGCATTGTGTCATAAATGATGGAAAATCTCAACAATAGTTGGTAAAGAGTTAAAAACACTTTTATACAGTGATGTGAAACCGATGATAATCATCTAGAAGTACAAACAATTATCTAGAACTGCACGATTAATCATGAAATGATCGTGATCTGGATTCAAACGCCCTTACGACTGCTGAAGCTTTAAGTGCGATTACAGCGAACATGCTGATCACAGAGCCGGCGCCAGCCGAGTCCTGAAGAGGGGGCGTGTGAAATACTGAAAGGGGGCGGTGATCACATAAACGTTTTTTTTTAAAATTCATTTTAATAAACAATATCGAGTCTATAAAACACTAAAGTACAACAAATATATTGATAAAAACACTCGTTGAAGCTTCATACGCACCGGGACATTTGACTGCACACTTTTTTTTCACAATATTGATTCTTCTTGCAATCATAATGCAATATACTGTGTGTTGCCTACATTAAACATTTAAATAAAAGGGTTGCTGAGTCATATAGACTAAAATAAAAGAGCCTACACAGGGACAGGAAATAAGAATGCAAAAAAAACAAAAAACAGCCTTACCAGAGCATGAGCGAAGCAAAGCTTCACTCATGAATCGCGCACCGGTATTTGTCGCGCTCCTAGCCTACTTGTGGCCATTAAAACACGTTTTTAGTTTCAGTTTAAATAGTATAGGCTAATGTTACTTTTTAATTTAATTTACGTTTAAAAGTGAACAGGACATCACATAAGATTACGTACGAATAAGTCAGAAGAATTGTGATCACATAAACAGCATTTATTTAAAATATAATCAACACATAAACAGCATTTATTTACGACAAGGAAAACAAAACGCCGAATCTCCTTGCTGCGAATATTCTAGCCATTCCCTATCATTGTACCAATTTTGCGAAAATGACCTCTGACAGACATTTTTATGTTGCTTTGGAAACTATTTTAAACGAACCTGGACTGGCTTGTTTTTACCAAGATCCTCTGGTGCACTGGACAGTGACGGTGAGTCTTTGCTTTTGGACGGCTGAGTAACTGCCACCAATGGGTAAGCGGACTTGTATTGTCAGGTGAAGCAGAACTTGTAGCAGCAGCAGGTGTTGTGGTAGACTCTGTCTTTATAACCCATTGTGAAACAAGAGTAATGATCATCCGTAGTAGCTTCGAAAATGTAATTAATTGTGTATGTTCTGGTGCGCGAGAAATGTAATGTGACGTTAGAGTGGGGGTGCGGAAGCGCGCTAATCAAACGACAGGACCAATCAAAATTCGACTTTGCCTAACAGACTTTTCCTTACTAAAATGTTGCTATTTAAGATTAATATTGACTCTAGGAACTGGAAGAAAGGGCAATTGGCAAATGTAATTTTTTTTAAATAAAATATTTTATTCATCATTAAAATCACTTTAACATATGGTGATCTGAGGGGGCGGGAGAGTCCCGGTGAGGGGGCGTCGCCCCCTCACGCCCCCCCGTGGCGCCGGCCCTGGCTGATCAAAATAGAGAAAATCACCTTTAGAAAGAAACGTGATGCTTCCTTAAATTATCATATCAATTACATCATTATACCATATATAGTGTAGACCAGACTGATACAAATGTTTGTCATTGAATCATTCACTCAAGAGATTTGTTCAAAAACACTGATTCAGCCAGTAATTGTGAGTCATTATGAGTGAGTCAATGAATCATTCACTCAAGAGATTCGTTCAAAAACACTGATTCATCCAGTAATGAAACAAGTGAGTCATTATGAGTGAGTCAATGAATCATTCACTCAAGAGATTCGTTCATAAACACTGATTCATCCAGTAATGAAACAAGTGAGTCATTATGAGTGAGTCAATGAATCATTCCCTCAAGAGATTCGTTCATAAACACTGATTCATCCAGTAATGAAACAAGTGAGTCATTGAATCATTCATTCAAAAAAAATGTATTAACATTTTTATGAATTAAACATTTTTAAATAGAATGAAGCAATTAACATTTTCTCAACCTCAATTTTTTTTACTTTTCTGTTCAACTTTAATAGAAGCTAATTTGTCACTTCTTTTGATTGATTTTTGTGGTGAAATGTGATCTGGACATGATTTTTAGTTTTTCTGAATTTACTTTTCAACATTAAAACACTGGTTTGAAAGCCTGACAATGAAAGCTTGTCCTGTGAAGCGCTCTGTGTGTGTGTGTGTGTGTGTGTGTGTGTGAGTCTGTAGATGGCGCTCCGTCTCAGTGAGATTATTTCTCTGATATACGAGTGTTTCCTTCAGTCTCTTATCTTGCTGTTTTTCTTCATGAATTCAGTTTGAGGTTTTGCGGCTGGAGGATGAAAGCCGGTCTGTCCTGACGTGTTGCTCATAAAGATTTGTGAAATATACCGTGTTGTTTTGTGTGAATGAAAATGAATGCAGGATATCAGCTAGTGTTTGTGTGACCATCTGCTCATCAGTCGCCTCTTGTTCTGCGTGAAACTGAACAAAGCACTGTGTGTGTGTGTGAGATTGTTGTGTATTATCAGCATCTCTGCTCTGGCATGTGTTATCTGTTAGTGTGTGACGTCATTGAGTGTGTGTGTGTGTGTTTATAGGGATGCAGGAATGTTCTGGGGTCATGTGATGTTTCGGCAGCTCTGCTCGGCTGATGTTCGGCCGTTATACAGCAGATCCGGTTACCGCAGTAAAGCGCTACACACTCATTAGAGACAACATTACGAGCCAGTTTGTGTTTTGTGTGCGTTTACAGGCTTATTCTGCTTTAGGGGACATTTTAGTCCTTTTAAATGTGGATGTTGTGTTTCGACTCTGTTAAAACACACATAATGTGCGTTGTGAGTTTTGTGGGGATCCGGGATGTTTTGTTGAGCTTGTGTTCAGAAGTTTTTGCTCTAGTTCACAGATTTCTTCATTAAGCTGCATCTGTAAGTTTTATTGAGCAGTTAAATATGCTTTGGCGGATTGAGTGTGTGTGTGTGAGAGAGAGAGGGGGGGAGAGAGAGAGAGAGAGAGTGTGTGTGTGAGAAATGAACAACTGTTACTAATCAAACACCCCTGAAACTAAAAGTGGTTTAAATTTAATTTATAAAAAAAATCTATATTCTATTTATAAATGTTCCTGTCGAGTAACATAGTTGACAAACTCAGGGAAATGTCTTTTTTTGCAATAGCAAATTGCGCTTTACAGCAAGCAGATGTGTTACACTGATAAAATATATAAACTGAAACAATGTTTGTTTGAGGAAGCGCATCGTTTTTGCTGAAACATTCCCTTAATTATATAACGACTCGCTTAACTAATGCGAACGCAGTTCTGCTTTAACTGTATTAACATTAGTTAACACGAACGATACTTCTGACTTGCTCTGAATACTTCAAACCTTTATTAATCTTAGTGATTGTTATTATAATTGGTTTATGTTGTTACAGTTGTATCTGTTAACGACACTTTAACAAATGCTGTAAAAATGTTTTGCTAATGCATAAATATGATCAAACGGGACTGTTGTAAAACGTGTTTCAAGCATCATATCCTGAGTAATGTAACCATGTTGTTTGATTATTTTAACAGATTTGACGTTCCTGATGATTATAATGTGACATTTATGACGTGAACTGCACTAACGTTCTTCAGTGTTCATCTTAACTCAAAGATACGCCGTGTTGCACAACCTTCCCTTTTCATTGTATGTTCTTTGTGTCATTGGTGACCCGAATGATGAATTTCTTTATAAAATGTCTGTGTTTTCATACCAGTGTTATTTTAATGTTTGTAATGTATTGGAGTAGTTGTATTATTACACAGAGGACGTGTTTGCTGAGCTTCATGGTCTCGCTCGCGTCCTTCAGCCCCAGTTTTGCTGCGTCCAGCAGTTTTTGTTCGGCGTTGTGTTTTGCGCGAGCGACTGCTGCTCGTTGGAAAGGCCAGACGTGTGTTTTATCCTTCAGAGGACAGATGAAAAGACGTATGCTCACCATGGGAATGGCTTGAAATGATAAATTGTGTGTACGCTTTCCTCTCCTCCCCTCAGAGAAACACACATTTACTGTTTAATTATCTTAGCAGAACGGGTCCTTCCCTGCTAACTGAAACGGGTCATGCATGGAGTTTTATTTGTCCTTGAGGTTCACTTTTAGCTTTGTGCCCCAAAAAAAAACCAAAATATTTATATAGCAGTGTGAAGAAGTATTTGACCCCTTCCCGATTTCTTATTTTTTGGGTATGTTTGTCACACATAAGTGTTTAAGATCACCTAATAAATTTCGATATTAGTCAAAGATAACACGAGTAAACACACAATGCCGTTTTTAAATGAAGGTTGTGATTATTAAGGGAAAACAAAATCCAAACCTGCATGACCTCGTGTGAAAAAGGCCTGATTACTGCTGCTCCTGTTCTCAGTCAAATCACTTAAATAGGACCTGCCTGATCAAGTGAAGTAGAACAAAAGATCTTCAAAGGATAGACCTCATGCAGAGAAATTCAGGAAGAAAAGAGAAAGTAATTGATCTATTGGTCTGGGAAAGGTCGCTGTTGCACATGAACATCATCCATATAAAACCGTATTCACAGGCGACGCATGATAATCTCTCACTGACGGTTCGGGATGCAGAGGGTGTCGCTGGTTCAACGGAAGTGTCTCTGCGAACTCTCCGTTACAAACCATCTGCAGTCAAATGCTCCGAACAAACATACAATCCTCCGACACGCTCTGGGAAATAAAACCTCCGCTTGTTCCCGACGCTGGGATCTTCTGAAGTCTGTGCAGACACTCAAACTAGCAGTTTAAACTCGACGTCTGTCCGACACTGAACGCATGTCTCTACGCCGTTTCTCTGTAGACAGCACCGTTATTATAATGACACGCCATCCTGAAGCGAGACTGAATGTGAGTGGGCGGGGCCTGTGGTGAGATGATGCATAAGTATTGGCCGATGTCTCTGGAGGCGGGCACATGCAAATGTGATGTACATTTTGCATATTTGAGATTCATATGCAGATCTCTTTGGAGTAGGTCGCTCAGGTACTCGACGCTGGAGTGAGCTCCAGACACTGAAGAGGGTGTGAAGACATGTTGTGAGGGTGGTTGTGCACAGCAGCGGTGTTCCCCCAGTGTGTGCGTTGGCGGTCACTCGTTTGACTCGTTTGACGGCACTGCTCTCCTGCTGCTCTTTGAGATGGGGACCGTCTTTCATGACCTGATGTGTCTAAGTGTCTATTCCAGTCCAGTTATATCCCACACATTATTTACATGGGAATCTTAAGCCGCTTTTCCAGCATCAAGTTGCTTTAACGGCTGTACGGAGAATTCCAGGTGGGGAATGATTTGCAATCGATCCAAGCTTTATTGTTCTTGAAACTTTTTGACACAATGGTGGAAAAGCATCTTAATTCCACTCTCTCGCACTCTCTCGCACTCTCTCGCACTCTCTCTCTCGCACTCTCTCTCTCGCACTCTCTCTCTCGCACTCTCTCTCTCGCACTCTCTCTCTCGCACTCTCTCTCTCGCACTCTCTCTCTCGCACTCACTCTCTCGCACTCACTCTCTCGCACTCTCTCGCACTCTCTCGCACTCTCTCGCACTCTCTCGCACTCTCTCGCACTCTCTCGCACTCTCAATTTCGAAAGCTTTATTGGCATGACAAAACAAATACATTTTGTATTGCCAAAGCATTAAGACAGAAAATGGAACATGGAACAGTATATGAGAAAGAATAAAAATAAAAAAAATAATAAGATAAAATAAAAATTCCCTTTAATTCTCTTAAGTAAATAAATAAAATGATTTTAAAGCTAAATTAGGACAAAATAAATGTATATATACACTTGTCTAAATATATACACACACAAAGCATTATGAGTGTGTGTGAGTGTGAGCATTAATGGGTCTGATGGGCTTCTGGTTCCTCAGGATATGCAGAGATGAAACGAATCTTGCAGCAATATTTGCGCATTCAATTTTCTCTCTCTAACAGGTGATTAATGAGCTGCAGGTGTAGAATGAATGTGTCTGTAACAGGTTGAGTGTGTGCTTCAGTACTTCAGTATTAGCTGATGTTTAGTGTTGCAGACGACGACTGAAGTGTGTGTGAGTGTGTGTGAACGGGTCCCGGCGCTTCACTAGAGGGAGCTGTTGAGCTCATTATGTAACGCATCTCTGTAAACTCAAGCCGTCTCCGTCTCTCCCTCCGGTTCAGACTCTGGGATTGATGCAGAGTGTTTTTCACTGCTTCTGACAGACGTTTGATGAAGACTCGTCTAACACAATGACACACACCTGTAATTAAGTATGTTACACTGAGTGTGTGCCAAGAGAGCGATATATAATCTGCTTAAGAGCCTCGCAGAGAAAGTTCTGGATGACGGCCAGCGTGTGTCGGAGACGAAGCCCATCAGATGCTGTGTGTTAAAGAGACCGCGCTCTAGAACCGCTCGGATCCAGATCAGTGTGTTAAAGAGACTGCGCTCTAGAACCGCTCGGATCCAGATCAGTGTGTTAAAGAGACCGCGCTGTAGAACCGCTCGGATCCACATCAGTGTGTTAAAGAGACAGCGCTCTAGAACCGCTCGGATCCACATCAGTGTGTTAAAGAGACTGCGCTCTAGAACCGCTCGGATCCAGATCAGTGTGTTAAAGAGACAGCGCTCTAGAACCGCTCGGATCCAGATCAGTGTGTTAAAGAGACAGCGCTCTAGAACCGCTCGGATCCACATCAGTGTGTTAAAGAGACAGCGCTGTAGAACCGCTCGGATCCAGATCAGTGTGTTAAAGAGACAGCGCTCTAGAACCGCTCGGATCCACATCAGTGTGTTAAAGAGACTGCGCTCTAGAACCGCTCGGATCCAGATCAGTGTGTTAAAGAGACTGCGCTCTAGAACCGCTCGGATCCAGATCAGTGTGTTAAAGAGACTGCGCTCTAGAACCGCTCGGATCCAGATCAGTGTGTCGCAGGCTTCTCTCAGATTGGGTGGAAAAGGATTAATTGTTTTTGTGTTGCTTTAATGGCATTTTGGAAGGACGTATGATGTGCAAAGGTATATAAATTCAGATTTTAAACTCTTTAATGTTCTCTTTTTTTATAATAATAACTGTCAGGGTAAAAATATTAATAAAATATTCTTATGCATAGGTATGCGTGTATGTATATACATATCCATGGTATGAATATAGAAAATCCTTTGGTTGTTATCCCTAACAACTGGAAGAATAATAGACATGAGTTGTAGAAAGTTAGATCTTCTGAAAGCTTAAAATAGTGTAAGTGAGCGTCTGAGAGCAGAGCTGCAGAGAGTGAGAGAGTGACTGATCATATTCCAGCCGAGGGGAGTGTGATGAGCTGGAACGGACACACACACACACACGCGTGTAAAACACTCCTCCTGCGGCCCCATGCAGCTGTGAGGCCCAGAGGAGGTCCCTCTCTCTCTTCCCTCGCCCGCCCGCCCTCCCTCGCTCTCTCTGTGTGTGTGTGTGAATCAGAGCGGTGCAGAGCTGCTGTCGGGAGTCTCCGGCTGGCTGGCGGAATGTGCGGAGCGGCACACCGGTGCTCTGTGTGGATTTAGCCGTCTCTCGTGCGGATTACTGCTGGGATTGTGTTGGGAATAGTGCCGGATCGTGTGTGTGGACTCGAGGATGAGCTGTCAGCAGCGCGTGTGGATCACAGAAGCAGGAGGAACCTGAGAGGAGACGCGTTTCTCGTCGACCTCGGGCGTCTGCCGACCGTCTCGCGCTGGAATACCGTGATTAGCTCCGAGAGTTAGTGACCATGAGCTCCGGAGTGGCTGTGAACGCTGGCAGGGACCCGGCGGCCAAGGGAAGCGAGGTGAGACGCGTCTGACTGCGGCGCGCGGCTCTAAAGCGGTGTGTGTGTCTGACCAACACACACACACACACTCCTTGGACTTTTGGTGATGTGAAACTTGTTTGAGATCTGCAGCCTCTCAGATGAAATCGTGTCACGTGAGCCGTTTCAAACTTTATTATCTAGTGTGGAGAGATAACGGATACAATTACATCTGTTTTGAAATAATTAGGAAATGTTCTCAAGAAAATTAAGTGAAAATTAAGCAAAATGTTTAAATGCACCTTTTTTATAGTTCATTTAAATGATCTAGCCTCTTTTCTGAATAAAATTACAAAGCCAATTAAATTTCTTTTTAATAAAAAAAAATCCATCATTAAAATGCAAAACGTATTGAACCAGAAGCTGTTTTGTCAGATATGCAGCTCACTGTTTTTTCAGTATCAATGACGCTGTGATGCCATTGGTCCATCGGTTACTCCAGTCGTCCAATCACAGCCTCTGATTAGACAAAGTCAAGTGGGTTTTTTAAGAGATTTATTAGTGTAAACGTGTTTTCATTGTAGTTTATGCACACGTCTCATCGGATAATACATTTATCTGACTCCGTTTGAGCGCATATGCCCAGTTTTAGAGTTTATGCACGTTTTGCTATGTCCATCCAGGATTTTTTTTTTGTGTAATATCCCAAAATGTACAGAAACATGTGGATTGAAACCGCTTGAGTTGAAGCACAAGAGTGAGACATTTCCCTCCATGTGCTCATAATGTGTTTCAAGAGCTGCTGATGTTGCCGTTGTTTGTCTTTCAGGGATGTAATCGAATCCCGTCTCGTCTCCCGGAGTGCTTGATCCAACAGCAAATGCCAGGAGAGACACATTTGACAGGAAACACCTTTGATTTGGACCTGCTAGCGTAACATTTTAATTGTCCAGATGCGTTTATCTGAGGATCTGCTCCGAACAGCTGGAGCTTGTCAAGGAAAGCTGTTTTATGGCCGAGGGAATAAAGGCTTGTGTTTAAGGATGTTTACAGATGTTCCTGAAGTGAGGAGTCTTACTGCACTTAAACCGCATCTCTGCGTAAATGATGGTTTAACACATCACAAATCATCAAACTAGTAATTTCACAATTTATTTATTAATTTGGTTGTTTTATATAGTAATGGAGCTCTTAAACTGTATAAAATACACAGGAAAGTTGTAGTAAAGTTGTAATGAATGCTTGTTTTCGTTCTCAGTTCATTACATTAACCTCATTGTAAAAAGTCACCATGAATATTCCTTCAGTATGGCAGGAATTCCTCCGTTCGGAGACGTGAGCCAGACTCCGTTTATCTGTCCTCCCTGCAGGCACACGGGCAGAAATAAGAGCATTGTTTGATACGCAGAGCTGCTGTCTATTTTTATCTGTGCTTTTCCTCTTGACTGGAATTTAGGCATTTTCAGGTCTCTGTGGATGAGAGCATGATCTGAGGAGTGATCTCTGGAGTTCAGAGCAAGAGTGAGACGCGCTGCAAGAGACTGATACGGTAAAAGAGTGAGATATGCAGGAAGAGAGTTAGACATGGTAAAAGAGTGAGATATGCGGTAAAAGAGTGAGATATGCGGTAAGAGAGTTAGACATGGTAAAAGAGTGAGATATGCGGTAAAAGAGTGAGATATGCAGGAAGAGAGTTAGACATGGTAAAATAGTTAGACATGGTAAAAGAGTGAGATATGCGGTAAAAGAGTGAGATATGCGGTAAAAGAGTGAGATATGGTAAAAGAGTGAGATATGCGGTAAAAGAGTGAGATATGCAGGAAGAGAGTTAGACATGGTAAAAGAGTGAGATGCGGTAAAAGAGTGAGATGCAGGAAGAGAGTTAGACATGGTAAAAGAGTGAGATATGCGGTAAAAGAGTGAGATGTGCGGTAAAAGAGTGAGATGTGCGGTAAAAGAGTGAGATGTGCGGTAAAAGAGTGAGATGTGCGGTAAAAGAGTGAGATGTGCGGTAAAAGAGTGAGATGTGCGGTAAAAGAGTGAGATGTGCGGTAAAAGAGTGATATGCAGGAAGAGAGTTAGACATGGTAAAAGAGTGAGATATGCGGTAAAAGAGTGAGATATGCAGGAAGAGAGTTAGACATGGTAAAAGAGTGAGATGCGGTAAAAGAGTGAGATGCAGGAAGAGAGTTAGACATGGTAAAAGAGTGAGATGTGCGGTAAAAGAGTGAGATGTGCGGTAAAAGAGTGAGATGTGCGGTAAAAGAGTGAGATGTGCGGTAAAAGAGTGAGATGTGCGGTAAAAGAGTGAGATGTGCGGTAAAAGAGTGAGATGTGCGGTAAAAGAGAGATATGCAGGAAGAGAGTTAGACATGGTAAAAGAGTGAGATATGCGGTAAAAGAGTGAGATATGCAGGAAAAGAGTTAGACATGGTAAAAGAGTGAGATATGCAGAAAGAGAGTTAGACATGGTAAAAGAGTGAGATATGCGGTAAGAGAGTTAGACATGGTAAAAGAGTGAGATATGCGGTAAGAGAGTGATGCACTGTAAAAGAGGGACACGCGGTAAGAGAGTGAGACATGGTTAGAGAGTGATCGTTTCCATCTCTTTCTTTGACTCTTTCTACGGCTCATTCTCCATCTCTTTCTCTGGCTTTTCCTCCAACACTTTCTCCTGCTCGTCATCTGTCTCTTCTTCCGTCTCTTTCTCTAAGCTGCCGGTTTAGGGCACTAATGTCCCCAGATTTACCGCTGTCTCCAGCGCTGCTCCGTCAGACTGAGGGCCAGCGGGGGAAAGTCCTACGCTCACTGATCGATGGGAAGGGAGACGGAGAGAGCTTGTGTTGTGACGGCTGAGACCAGCTGCCACTGTGATTTATGACAAACTCACTCCAGAGGAAAGCGCTGCGATTTACCGGCCCTCCTGCGCAAGAAGCCTTGAACAATGAGCCAGTGTGGATTTGACACCAGCTTTTATTTTATACAAATTTACTGTATGCTTTATTAATCCCGCAGGGCTGGTAAATCCACAGTGTTTTATTGTGTTTGTTTGCTGAGAGAGGAGAGGAGAGTAAATAACATTAGCTCTTTACTAAATAACATTAATGAATTGATGAAGTTTACCTGTGAAATGAATCATGGAGGGTTTGAAACTCCGGCCACGGTTTAATATCTGTGTTATCCTGAAACCACATCATTCATGCAGACTCAAGTCTCTCCTTTGTCTCCTTTATTGTTTAACTAATACTCTACGGAATCAAGATTATCGACTGATGACTGATTTGGCCTTCAGATTATATTGATTTATTGATGTCAGTGACAGATTTTAGTGTCATTTCTACATAATACTGTAACACAGCAGCCGAAGATCTTTGCAAAGAAGTCCTGGTGGAAATTCACTGTTCGTCTCACTTAAATATTGATCAGACGTCAGATGGTTTTAGGAGTCGCTCTGAAGTGGTTTGACGGATGAGTGCGCTGGTGTTTAAATGATGGATGCCGTGGTGGTAATATTGACGTATGATTTCACATGCTGCTGTGTGTGTAGTGTGTGACGCAGAGATACTCCACTACAGCTTTTGTCATGCATTGCTCATGTTGTAAAGAGGTTCTTTACTCTCTGACAGACAGGTGAATGTTTGACATTTTTATCTGTTTTGGACAGTTGCTTGCATGGTGAAATATTTTCAGAAATCTGTATTAATCCCTGTTTGAAATGTACCGATACAGCCGTACACATTTACACACCTTTATCTGTTGTGATGTATACATTATTTTAGTGTGTGAGTGAGAGAGAGAGTGTGTGTGTGTGTGTCATCGGTGCGGTGAGTGAGAGAGAGAGTGTGTGTGTGTGTCATCGGTGCGGTGAGTGAGAGAGAGTGAGTGCAAGAGTGTGACCGAGAGTGTATGCGAGAGTTATGGAGATGTGCAAGAGTGCGAGAGAGTGTGTGCAAGAGTGTGACCGAGAGTGTGTGAGAGAGAGAGAGAAAGTGAGTGTGTGCAAGAGTGTGACCGAGAGTGTGTGAGAGAGAGAGAGAGAGAGAGTGTGTGCAAGAGTGAGAGAGAGAGAGAGAGAGAGAGTGTGTGTGCAAGAGTGAGAGAGAGTGAGTGCAAGAGTGTGACCGAGAGTGTGTGTGAGAGAGAGAGAGAGAGAGAGAGAAAGTGAGTGTGTGCAAGAGTGTGACCGAGAGTGTGTGTGAGAGAGAGAGAGAGAAAGAGAGTGTGTGTGCAAGAGTGAGAGAGAGTGAGTGCAAGAGTGTGACCGAGAGTGTATGCGAGAGTTATGGAGGTGTGCAAGAGTGTGACCGAGAGTGTGAGAGAGAGGGAGAGAGAGAGAGTGAATGTGTCCGAGAGTGTGTGAGAGAGAGAGAGAGAGAGTGAGAGAGAGAGAGTGTGTGCAAGAGTGTGACCGAGAGTGTGTGTGAGAGAGAGTGTGTGTGAGAGAGAGTGTGTGTGTGCAAGAGTGAGAGAGAGAGAGTGAGTGCAAGAGTGTGACCGAGAGTGTATTCGAGAGTTATGGAGATGTGCAAGAGTGCGAGAGAGTGTGTGACCGAGAGTGTGTGAGAGAGAGAGAGAGTGTGTGTGTGTGCGCAAGAGTGAGAGAGAGTGAGTGCAAGAGTGTGACCTAGAGTGTGCAAGAGAGAGTGATAGAGAGGTGTGTGAGAGTGAGAGAGAATTTGTGTGAGAGTGAGAGAGAGTGAGAGTGTGTGCTAGAGTGAGTGTATGCGAGAGTTATAGAGCTGTGTGTGAAAATGAGAGAGAATATGTGTGAGAGTGTGAGCAAGAGCTGGATTGAAGTGTGTGTGTGTGTGTGTGTCTGTATCATCATTCTGTGTGAGTGTGTATTATTATTCTGTGTGTGTGAGTGTATTGTGTGTGTGTGTGTGCTAGAGAGATAATTCACCTTTCATAGACCATTAATCTGGAGAAAGTGTGTGTGAGCATTAAGCACCTTCAGTCAGAACAAACGGTTGACGCTGCAGCCTCGGCTCCGGAGAGACAAACCGCCGTTATTCACGCTCAGGCTTCATGGGGGAATCGTTCGTTCGTTCTTTACCTACTCGGAAAAAGTGCTCCAAAAATTATAATTAGACACATTTTTTTAACAAAATTAGAAAGTGTTCCAAATCATAGCATGTTGAAATGAGTATCCCAGAGAAACCCGGATGCTCTGTGTGAAGATGATTGACAGGCCAGTTTAAACAGATGCGCGTAACTAATCGACAGAGCGGCCCATTAAAGACATTATTAGTTTGTCCCAAAGCTCGTCTTCACACTCAAAAACATGTTTTTTCGTCACAAAAACAGGACCTTCTTTTAGTGAAAACTGGGATGAAGCAACTGTCTTTGAATCAGTCGCTGAATCGCTCCGAGTCGCTGAATCGCTCGCCGAATAGTTCAGCTTAGACGTAAAAGTCATATTATAGTGTAACTTAAATAGTTATGCATGTTAAATAATAATAATTACTCAAATTTGAGTGTTAAACTCACTAAACTCAATTGTTTTTATGTGCCTTATGTGTTTTGTTGCTGTTTTGAATTTACTTTTTTGTGTTTATGTGATGTAATGAAGTCGTTGTATCTGCGCTTGACTCTGTGATTTCATCAAAGCAGTTTAACTTTGATAAACAGTCAAATAACAGTGTTAATGTTGCAAAGCAGCTCTAAGAAGATAATCGTGTCATTCAGCTGAACTTCAGATTTCTTCTCATCCGAACAACGGTGAAATCAAGAATGAATCACTGAAGGAATCGAGTGAGTCATTGATTCAGTGAGTCGTTTACAAAGAACAAATCAATTCAGTTTCATATTTTAATATCAAGGCATCCCAGAAATTACCTGTAGCTTTTTTTAAAGGTCAGATCTCATACACATCACTCAGGCTTTCCTGTGTGTCTAACAGTAGAGAGCAGCGCTTGCAACATCAAGGTCATGGGTTCGATTCCCAGGAAAAGCAAGAACTGATTAGAATGTCGATGTGTTTCTTGAATGCGATGATAAAAGCAGTGTGTGAATGTGAATAAAATCATGTTTGATTAAATGTGAATGAAGGTAAACGCTGTTATTTGCTTCTCCAGCACCTGATTCTTATGTAACTGTTGTATGTCTGGCAGTTTGTGGATATTATGGGATCGTGATGTTTTTCGTGTCGTGCCGTCATACGGCGTGTCTGAGTTTTTGTACGTTGGATGTTGAAACTCAGAGTCCAGCTGTTAATGAGCTTTCAGCTTCATGCTTATTTATGAACAGACGTTGTGTTTCTCATTAACAGAAATCTTTGCCGTTGCTGTCTGATTAAAAACATGCTTCAGAAACTAATCACAGGTGGATCTAGGAAACGGACCTTTGTAGTTGCTGATAATTTTGAGTTGAAATATTTATATAAAGCAAGGCTAATTGTATTCAGAGCCGGCGGTGGTTTGATTTGAAGTGGAGATGCACAGAAACTGGGTTAGATCTGGTTCTGGATCTTCTGGTTCTGGGTGATCTGGTTCTGGATGATCTGGTTCTGTGAGATGGAAATGATCCTGTGTGCTGCTGCTATTGTTGTCCGTTCAGGCGTTTTCCTCCTCTGTGTTTGAAACGGAGCCGATCTGCTCTCCGTTTGGGCGGATCCTCTTCCTGATGGGAATCTTTACATCCTGACGACATTCCAGCAAACTCGTGAACGTTCAGGACAAACTCCCAATTTACATTCACACTCCTGCATTTATCAGCTGCTTTTATCATCGCATTCAAGAAACACATTGACATTCTAATCAGTTCTTGCTTTCCCTGGGAATCGAACCCATGACTTTGATGTTGCAAGCGCCGCTCTCTACTGTTACACACAGGAAAGCTTTATAACATATAGAATCATGCTGTTTATAAAGT
>JAWRVZ010000215.1:862500-865000 GCA_037043235.1 Rhodeus uyekii | reverse complement strand
GATGCGAGCGCCTTGAGATGCGAGCGCCTTGAGATGCGAGCGCCTTGAGATGCGAGCGCCTTGAGATGCGAGCGCCTTGAGATGCGAGCGCCTTGAGATGCGAGCGCCTTGAGATGCGAGCGCCTTGAGATGCGAGCGCCTTGAGATGCGAGCGCCTTGAGATGCGAGCGCCTTGAGATGCGAGCGCCTTGAGATGCGAGCGCCTTGAGATGCGAGCAAGCCTTCGAGATATGAGCAGCTTACTGACGCCGACTAGGCGGTCTAACACTCGGAGCAGCTCAAGCGTCTCACTCCTTCACGTGTTCCTCCACTAAATTAAAAGGGTTTGCGTGAGCTAAAACAGCCGTGGAGAGGGATTAAAATGAGCTTGCGGCTCGCGTTGTTTCGCGTGTCGATCTGTGCAAACATCAGTTTTACCCTGACTTTTTTTTGTCATGGTTTTTTCGCCATAGTCGACATCCGTACGCGTCTCCCACGAGTCTCCCGTATTGTCTAGTTATCCCTCCCTCATCCTCGTCCGCGCAAAAAAACCAGAAGATGACGTTTTAATCGTACGTGTAAGCCTTTGCCGCGTGCGATCACACCGGTGTAGAGTGTGTGTAGCTGGCGCTGATCCAGAGAACTATTCAGCGTTTAACCACGCACCTTTATTCTAGGTTTCAGATGTGTTGCGAGTACTTCTGAGTATTTAAACAATGCATTTATAGCTTGAAAAATGCAAAAGATACACACTGATGTCTATAAAAGCGGAAATGCCAATCTGTTCAATTATAAACTGACTAGTTGTTTTATTCGTATCAGACACACACTGCAGTGGAAACTGTAAAGTCACTCTATTCTTCTCCCACTTCACCGGACACTGACTGTCACGTGTTTCGGGAGAAGTGACTGAAGTTACGTGTTCCCTGTGTCGTGTGTCTCGAAGGCAAGAACTCATAAATAAAACCACATTTTATTTTATATCACAGGAATCCTTATATACTATAATTGTGTGTGTGTGTGTGTGTGTGTGTCTATAGCAATTAAAAACATGTTTTTCCATTGTTATTAACACTAATAAGGGAGTTTTTTTAGAGGGTCGGAACCGATTAATGTTTTTTCTGTAATTGTTTTATGGGGGAAATGCTTTGAGATACGAGCAGCTGGAGTTACGAGCTCGTCCTGGAATGCATTATACTCGTATCTCAAGGCATTACTGTATTTTATTTAGCGTGATTGAAGTGCATCACATTTAGCATGGTTAAAGTGCATTGATAATCTCTTTGCATCATTTGCTGTGATTTTGAAGAAACGTGCAGAAATGCTTGGAGTTGAGCGTGTGCAGGTCGTCCGTCTCTCGCGTGTTTAACGGTGATCAGTGTTTGTAAAGAGCTGAGTATTGACTCCAGACGGCAATGATCCGCTTCACACTTAATGAGATGAAACGGGACCGAATGAATTACGAACGGGAGCTGCAGAGTCAGCTCTGAGGACTGGTTTCCTATCGCACTGGTTGTGGTTCTTCACTGGTTTATTTGACATTGATTGCAATACAGAGTAATTAGAGCGAGCTGCGGAAGAAAAACCTCTGGCCGGTTCAATAATAAAGATGTTTCTTCAAGCGTTCAGAAACACGCCGGAACGAGTAACAGGAGTTTCTCTGTGTGTCTTGAAAATAGATAATAAATAATGTCTGATTTCAGTGTTTTTAGGGAATTTGGGAAGTCTCGATTCATTTTTCACCCCAAACTTTAATTAAATAAATTCATATCTGTCGTCTGCTAGTACTTGCAGTAAATAACAAAGGCCTCACACTCACACACACACACTTACTCATATACACACACACACACACATACACACACTTACTCATACACACAGAGTCGTGTCTCAGAGTGCATTAAAGAGGGAGCAGGGAGAGGAAGAGGAGGAGGAGGAGAGGAAGAGGAGGAGTGGCGCTCGATGCTTTTAACCTGATTGTGACCCTTGAGAAACGACACTGAGCTGATGTTCCTCACGAGCGTTTCGTCATTAGTAGATTACAAACACTGCGCTGAGTGAATGTTTAAATGACACGTGTGATTAAACTGTCCGGGAAAACAGTGGGGGCTTTATAGCACACACACGCACACACACTCAAGCGCACACACACACACACAGACACAGACACAGACACACACACACAGACACACACTCACTCACTCACACACACACACACACACACACACACACACACACACACACACACACACACACACACACACACACACACACACACACACACACACACACACACACACACACACACACACACACACACACACACACACACACACACACACACACACACACACACACACACACACACACACACACACACACACACACACTCACACACTCTCACACACTCACACACTCTCACACACACACACACTCACACACACACACACTCTCACACTCTCACACTCTCACACTCTCACACTCTCACACTCTCACACTCTCACACTCTCACACTCTCACA
>JAWRVZ010000215.1:832500-860000 GCA_037043235.1 Rhodeus uyekii | reverse complement strand
CACTGCATTTTCCAGCAGCTCAGTTGCTTTTAAACCGGTGTACGTTTCCCAGTAAGATTGCGTCTGTAGTTTGTGTAAAGATACAGTTGATCCTCGCAGGGAAACAGGAGGTACAGCTGCGCTTTTGTGTGTAATTTCTGCGCGTCTGTGTGTGTCGAAGACTACAAGCTCGTACGGGTGAACAAAAGCCTTTTTAACGGTTCATTTCCTTGTTTGTTGGAAAGTTTATTTCTGCTTTTGTACTGTAACCCGTCGTAGTTCAGTAATGAACCGGAAAGATCAACGCTGCGTTTTGCACCATTGCTTTAGCGAAGCAGTCTGTCAACGGAGAAGAAAGCAGAGCATCTTTCTGTGAACTGATGAAACGTGTGTGTGTGTGTGTAGCGTCAGACGTCTCCATTCACAGTAAATGAGTTTAACCTGGATTCCAGTGAGAAATATATTCTTATTAAAGCTACTAAAGTCAATGTTAAATCTTGCTAGCGACTTGCTAATTCACGTTAAATCTTGCTAGCAACATGCTAATTAACACAATCTTGCTAGCGACATGCTAGTCAATGCTAAATCTTGTTAGCAACATGCTAGTCAACATTAAATCTTGTTAGCGACATGCTAGTTCACACAATCTTACTAGCGACATGCTAGTCAATGTTAAATCTTGCTAGCGACTTGCTAATTCACGTTAAATCTTGCTTGCAACATGCTAATTAACACTAAATCTTGCTAGCGACATGCTAGTCAATGTTAAATCTTGTTAGTGACATGCTAGTTCACACAATCTTACTAGGGACATGCTAGTCAATGTTAAATCTTGCTAGCGACTTGCTAATTAACACTAAATCTTGCTGGCGACATGTTAATTCATACAAAATCTCGTTAAAAACATGCTAATGACATTACAGTTCACATTAATTTACCAACGACATGCTAATTCGTACTAAATTTTGTTAGCAACATGCTAGTCAACATTAAATCTTGCTAGCAACTTGCTAATTCACGTTAAATCTTGCTTGCAACATGCTAATTAACACAATCTTGCTAGCGACATGCTAGTCAATGTTAAATCTTGTTAGCGACATGCTAGTTCACACAATCTTACTAGGGACATGCTAGTCAATGTTAAATCTTGCTAGCGACTTGCTAATTCACGTTAAATCTTGCTAGCGACATGTTAATTCATACAAAATCTCGTTAGCAACATGCTAGTGACATTACAGTTCACATTAATTTACCAACGACATGCTAATTCGTACTAAATTTTGTTAGCAACATGCTAGTCAACATTAAATCTTGCTAGAAACTTGCTAATTCGCGTTAAATCTCGTTAACGGCATGTTAATTCATACTAAATCTTGCTAGCAACTTGCTAATTCACACTAAATCTCGTTAGCGACATGCTAGTGACATGACAGTTCACATTAATTTACCAACGACATGCTAATTCGTACTAAATTTTATTAGCAACATGCTAGTCAACATTAAATCTTGCTAGCGACTTGTTAATTCACGTTAAATCTTGCTTGCAACATGCTAATTAACACAATCTTGCTAGCGACATGCTAGTCAATGCTAAATCTTGTTAGCAACATGCTAGTCAACATTAAATCTTGCTAGCGACTTGTTAATTCACGTTAAATCTTGCTTGCAACATGCTAATTAACACAATCTTGCTAGCGACATGCTAGTCAATGCTAAATCTTGTTAGCAACATGCTAGTCAACATTAAATCTTGTTAGCGACATGCTAGTTCACACAATCTTACTAGCGACATGCTAGTCAATGTTAAATCTTGCTTGCGACTTGCTAATTCACGTTAAATCTTGCTTGCAACATGCTAATTAACACTAAATCTTGCTAGCGACATGCTAGTCAATGTTAAATCTTGTTAGCGACATGCTAGTTCACACAATCTTACTAGGGACATGCTAGTCAATGTTAAATCTTGCTAGCGACTTGCTAATTCACGTTAAATCTTGCTGGCGACATGTTAATTCATACAAAATCTCGTTAGCAACATGCTAGTGACATGACAGTTCACATTAATTTACCAACGACATGCTAATTCGTACTAAATTTTATTAGCAACATGCTAGTCAACATTAAATCTTGCTAGCGACTTGTTAATTCACGTTAAATCTTGCTTGCAACATGCTAATTAACACAATCTTGCTAGCGACATGCTAGTCAATGCTAAATCTTGTTAGCAACATGCTAGTCAACATTAAATCTTGTTAGCGACATGCTAGTTCACACAATCTTACTAGCGACATGCTAGTCAATGTTAAATCTTGCTAGCGACTTGTTAATTCACGTTAAATCTTGCTTGCAACATGCTAATTAACACTAAATCTTGTAAGCGACATGCTAGTCAATGTTAAATCTTGTTAGCGACATGTTAATTCATACAAAATCTCGTTAACAACATGCTAATGACATTACAGTTCACATTAATTTACCAACGACATGCTAATTCGTACTAAATTTTGTTAGCAACATGCTAGTCAACATTAAATCTTGCTAGCAACTTAATTCACGTTAAATCTTCCTAGCATCATGCTTTTTCACGCTAATTCAAACTAACCCTAACTAAAACCACTTCAAACTTTCTGGCCCGGATTTCTCAAGCCAACTTTATCTATCTGTTTCATTTACTTTATAACATGACGACATAAATGATCTGTGGGGGATTTTGAGCTGAAACTTTCTCAGAAAACCTGACTTGTATTTCATCTTGTGAAAAGAGGCGTAATAGATCATCTTTAAACGGTTTCAGAGTATCTTCCCCAACACTGTCAGTTAATCTGGGGTTTTATTCACCTGGTTTATCATATGGGTGCATCTTTAATTTGATCATGTTTTAAAAGACTTTCAATTCCATTTAGAAATCCAGCGTCAGCAGCTTGACTGGTCACTCCCAATAATACATCTGTTATGTTTCTAATTGGTTGCACAGGCGTTTGTTGTGACGCATAGCTGTAATTTGTGATCTGACAGCTAATTTGTCTCGGGTACATGCATGTAAAGCACATCTGGACACTCTCTGCGCTGTGTGTGCGTGTTTCATCAGACCTGCCCGCGGTGGATAATGAGGAGATTCCAGTCTCGTCCATTAGAGACGTTATAAGCGTGAAATGTCACTGCTGTCTGACAGATATCAGTGCAAAAGGAAATTACACCCGTCTTTCTGGCAGCCTGAGGCTTAGGAGAGCAGCCACACACTTTCTGCACGATCAGAACTGTCAATCATTTTGTGAGGCCGGGATTTTGGACAGAGGGTGTGTATTCGAGAGGAACTTGGTGTTTTGTTACTTTGAGAAATGTGTTTTGTGTACATATTGCTGTGTTATGTGTGTGTGCTTGCTTGAGTGAGTGCGTGAGTGTGTGTGTGTGCATGTGTGTGAAATCACTGTCATATCGACCACATGGAAATATATTATTACATTTATTGGTAAATAAATACTCTGTTCTCCATTAAAATGCCCATGTTGGTCAATCTGGAGCTTCTTGTCTGAAAGGTGCAAGTGTTCTGATCGTCTTTGTGGAGGATCGTGAGAAATTGTTGTTCTGTTGGAGAGCAACGACTCTGAAAGATGCCATGAAGGGGTGAGACGGCCTCGGGCGCATGCCTCAGTCTTGACCTTTGACCTCGAGCCATGAGAGCATGGAGGTGTCCTGACCTTTGACCCGCAGCCTGTTTCAGTGAGTGCCGTTAAGAGGCTCCGTTCTCGTTGCGTTGAATGCGCTCTTGTGTCTCGCCCTGCTGTGTTTTCCCATAAAGCAACACTTTTCATCAATCCTCAGCTGAAACAAAGCTTGTATTGTCGCCGCAGTGAATTACTGCTGAAACGCAGCCATAAACGTCAGCCAACATCCAAAAATCAGGGCAGAAAATCAACGGTGTGCTAATTTTTTTTCATGACACATCTGCTTCATGAAGAAAAACCAGCCCAAAAGTGGAAACACATGCGGTTCAGCTGACAGTCACGATGATCCTCGGCCTTGTGTCTGCTCTGTTCCAAAAACTGTATTAGTACATTACAGTTCAAAAGTTTACGATTTTTTATCCGTTTGAAATGCGCATGAAAGGATACATTTATCTGATCATAAACAGTGTAATATTATATGAATGTAAAACAGCTGTTTTCTATGTGAATATATAGTAAAGTGTCATTTATTCCTGTGATTAAAGCTGAATTTATTAGATGATAAATACAGTAAAACAGTGTAATATTATGTCAGTGTAAAACAGCTGTTTTCTATGTGAATATATAGTAAAGTGTCATTTATTCCTGTGATTAAAGCTGAATTTATTAGATGATAAATACAGTAAAACAGTGTAATATTATATCAGTGTAAAACAGCTGTTTTCTATGTGAATATATAGTAAAGTGTAATTTATTCCTGTGATTAAAGCTGAATTTATTAGATGATAAATACAGTAAAACAGTGTAATATTATATCAGTGTAAAACAGCTGTTTTCTATGTGAATATATAGTAAAGTGTCATTTATTCCTGTGATTAAAGCTGAATTTATTAGATGATAAATACAGTAAAACAGTGTAATATTATATCAGTGTAAAACAGCTGTTTTCTATGTGAATATATAGTAAAGTGTCATTTATTCCTGTGATTAAAGCTGAATTTATTAGATGATAAATACAGTAAAACAGTGTAATATTATGTCAGTGTAAAACAGCTGTTTTCTATGTGAATATATAGTAAAGTGTCATTTATTCCTGTGATTAAAGCTGAATTTATTAGATGATAAATACAGTAAAATAGTGTAATATTATGTCAGTGTAAAACAGCTGTTTTCTATGTGAATATATAGTAAAGTGTCATTTATTTCTGTGATTAAAGCTGAATTTATTAGATGATAAATACAGTAAAACAGTGTAATATTATATGAATGTAAAACAGCTGTTTTCTATGTGAATATATAGTAAAGTGTCATTTATTCCTGTGATTAAAGCTGAATTTATTAGATGATAAATACAGTAAAACAGTGTAATATTATGTCAGTGTAAAACAGCTGTTTTCTATGTGAATATATAGTAAAGTGTCATTTATTCCTGTGATTAAAGCTGAATTTATTAGATGATAAATACAGTAAAACAGTGTAATATTATATCAGTGTAAAACAGCTGTTTTCTATGTGAATATATAGTAAAGTGTAATTTATTCCTGTGATTAAAGCTGAATTTATTAGATGATAAATACAGTAAAACAGTGTAATATTATATCAGTGTAAAACAGCTGTTTTCTATGTGAATATATAGTAAAGTGTCATTTATTCCTGTGATTAAAGCTGAATTTATTAGATGATAAATACAGTAAAACAGTGTAATATTATATCAGTGTAAAACAGCTGTTTTCTATGTGAATATATAGTAAAGTGTCATTTATTCCTGTGATTAAAGCTGAATTTATTAGATGATAAATACAGTAAAACAGTGTAATATTATGTCAGTGTAAAACAGCTGTTTTCTATGTGAATATATAGTAAAGTGTCATTTATTCCTGTGATTAAAGCTGAATTTATTAGATGATAAATACAGTAAAACAGTGTAATATTATGTCAGTGTAAAACAGCTGTTTTCTATGTGAATATATAGTAAAGTGTCATTTATTTCTGTGATTAAAGCTGAATTTATTAGATGATAAATACAGTAAAACAGTGTAATATTATATCAATGTAAAACAGCTGTTTTCTATGTGAATATATAGTAAAGTGTCATTTATTCCTGTGATTAAAGCTGAATTTATTAGATGATAAATACAGTAAAACAGTGTAATATTATATCAGTGTAAAACAGCTGTTTTCTATGTGAATATATAGTAAAGTGTCATTTATTCCTGTGATTAAAGCTGAATTTATTAGATGATAAATACAGTAAAACAGTGTAATATTATATCAGTGTAAAACAGCTGTTTTCTATGTGAATATATAGTAAAGTGTCATTTATTCCTGTGATTAAAGCTGAATTTATTAGATGATAAATACAGTAAAACAGTGTAATATTATATCAGTGTAAAACAGCTGTTTTCTATGTGAATATATAGTAAAGTGTCATTTATTCCTGTGATTAAAGCTGAATTTATTAGATGATAAATACAGTAAAACAGTGTAATATTATATCAGTGTAAAACAGCTGTTTTCTATGTGAATATATAGTAAAGTGTCATTTATTCCTGTGATTAAAGCTGAATTTATTAGATGATAAATACAGTAAAACAGTGTAATATTATGTCAGTGTAAAACAGCTGTTTTCTATGTGAATATATAGTAAAGTGTCATTTATTTCTGTGATTAAAGCTGAATTTATTAGATGATAAATACAGTAAAACAGTGTAATATTATATCAATGTAAAACAGCTGTTTTCTATGTGAATATATAGTAAAGTGTCATTTATTCCTGTGATTAAAGCTGAATTTATTAGATGATAAATACAGTAAAACAGTGTAATATTATATCAGTGTAAAACAGCTGTTTTCTATGTGAATATATAGTAAAGTGTCATTTATTCCTGTGATTAAAGCTGAATTTATTAGATGATAAATACAGTAAAACAGTGTAATATTATGTCAGTGTAAAACAGCTGTTTTCTATGTGAATATATAGTAAAGTGTCATTTATTTCTGTGATTAAAGCTGAATTTATTAGATGATAAATACAGTAAAACAGTGTAATATTATATCAATGTAAAACAGCTGTTTTCTATGTGAATATAGTGTAAAGTGTCATTTATTCCTGTGATTAAAGCTGAATTTATTAGATGATAAATACAGTAAAACAGTGTAATATTATGTCAGTGTAAAACAGCTGTTTTCTATGTGAATATATAGTAAAGTGTCATTTATTCCTGTGATTAAAGCTGAATTTATTAGATGATAAATACAGTAAAACAGTGTAATATTATGTCAGTGTAAAACAGCTGTTTTCTATGGAATATATAGTAAAGTGTCATTTATTCCTGTGATTAAAGCTGAATTTATTAGATGATAAATACAGTAAAACAGTGTAATATTATATCAGTGTAAAACAGCTGTTTTCTATGTGAATATACAGTAAAGTGTCATTTATTCCTGTGATTAAAGCTGAATTTATTAGATGATAAATACAGTAAAACAGTGTAATATTATATCAGTGTAAAACAGCTGTTTTCTATGTGAATATATAGTAAAGTGTCATTTATTCCTGTGATTAAAGCTGAATTTATTAGATGATAAATACAGTAAAACAGTGTAATATTATATCAGTGTAAAACAGCTGTTTTCTATGTGAATATATAGTAAAGTGTCATTTATTCCTGTGATTAAAGCTGAATTTATTAGATGATAAATACAGTAAAACAGTGTAATATTATATCAGTGTAAAACAGCTGTTTTCTATGTGAATATATAGTAAAGTGTCATTTATTCCTGTGATTAAAGCTGAATTTATTAGATGATAAATACAGTAAAACAGTGTAATATTATATCAGTGTAAAACAGCTGTTTTCTATGTGAATATATAGTAAAGTGTCATTTATTCCTGTGATTAAAGCTGAATTTATTAGATGATACAGTAAAACAGTGTAATATTATATCAGTGTAAAACAGCTGTTTTCTATGTGAATATATAGTAAAGTGTCATTTATTCCTGTGATTAAAGCTGAATTTATTAGATGATAAATACAGTAAAACAGTGTAATATTATATCAGTGTAAAACAGCTGTTTTCTATGTGAATATATAGTAAAGTGTCATTTATTCCTGTGATTAAAGCTGAATTTATTAGATGATAAATACAGTAAAACAGTGTAATATTATATCAGTGTAAAACAGCTGTTTTCTATGTGAATATATAGTAAAGTGTCATTTATTCCTGTGATTAAAGTTGCATTTTCAGCATCATTACTCTAGTCTTCAGTGTCACATGATCTTCACTAATTATTATAATATGATGATTTTATGCTTGACCAACATTTATGATTATTGTTGATATTACGGTTTCTTTTACGTTAATGTGTCCTTGATGAATAAAATTAGTAGAATTAGAAGTAATTAAGTAGAAGTACCCATTTGAACGGTTGTGTGTGTATATATAGATAGGTGTGTGTGTGTGTGTGAGAGAGGGAGAGAGAGAGTGTGTGTGTGTTCCTGTTGCGTCTGTGATTCATGAATAGTCTCATTGTGTGGTGATTGTTGTTAGAGGTGGAGTGTGTGTTTAACGGGTTATTGTCTGTCTTGGTTTAGACGGAGTGATTGGCCCTGTGTTGTTTTCACACAGTCTTTAACTCCAGCCAGGAAAACATGCCATTCCTCTCAGATCATTGCAGGAAGGGCCGTAGCTCTCCATCGGCAGGAAGATCCCGTTCCCCTCCACGTTAAATCCCAGTGTTTGTGCTTTGGATCCTCAAATAATCTGGATCAATCCGTTTGACGGACGTGTGGAAGTTTATTTCCATGTCAGCTCAATATTATTGAGTTGAGTGTTGCTTTCACTGATGGTTCCTCGACCGGAAGTCGTTCGATTGGAGCAGAAATATTTTCTGGATGGGATGTTTTCAGTGAAGAACAACGTGACCGTTGCCAGTGTCTCTCCACTAAAATGATGTTCTTGAAACATTATTTCACTAAAATTTGCATCATGAATAATTACTATATTTTCTGGAAAATAAGTCATAAAGAGAAAAACAGCGTAAGCCACATGTTATTATTACATTCAGAAAAGGTATAAAATACTGTAAATAAAATGTAATCATTATAAAGTTATTTTAAAATGTTCACTTGTTTTAAGCTGAAACGAGATTCGTTTTACTGTAGTTATGAGTCTGAAACTAGTAAAAAAGGTTTATCGATTGATATTCATGTAGTTTGGTCTGTAATTGGTGGATTGTGTGAGTTTTCTCTCGTTTTTTATGCTCGTTAGAGTCAGAAAGTAGTGGAATATCATAAGACACTTGCGAGGGCATTTGATGTCTTAAAGCTGTTTAAAAAGGCTCATAAATTATCCAGATAATATTTGACTGTAAATCTAACGGTGTTGGTTTGGGATTTAATTAACCTGAGAAAAACAATGGAAGTCTGAGATGAGCCGCTCAAATAATCAAAGGTGTGTGTGTTTGTGTATCTGCAGGTGTTCTGCTCGTCTGGTGGAGAGTTGAATCTCTCACCGCGTGTGTGAGTGTGTGAGTTTGTGCATGTGTGTATGAATGCACAGTATGTGTTGTGTTTATCTCGCCTTGCAGGTTTTCTCAGTGTAACTTTGTATTATTAATCTGCATCACGCTGTGTGTGTGTGTGTGTGTGTGTGTGTAGTGCGAGCAGTCTCATCTGCTGCGGGAGCATGAGGAGGTGCAGGAGAGAACGACGCTGCGCTACGAGGAGCGAATCACAGAACTGCACAGCATCATCGCCGAACTCAACAAGAAGATAGACCTGCTGCAGGGCACCACCATCAGGTCACACACACACACACACACACACACACTACAGCAGTTTTTTATTATTTTTATTTTTTATGATTCAGACTTTTTAGCATATTTTAATAAATAATTTTTTAGAATATCTTACCAATTTTTACATTTTAATCTGGCAATAAAACTAAACAGAGCGTCATTTTAGAATTGCAGTAAAACTAAACAACATTTTAATCTCGCAATAAAACTAAATGACATTTTAATCTGGCAATAAAACTAAATGACATTTTAATCTGGCAATAAAACTAAACCGAGCGACATTTTAGTCTGGCAATAAAACTAAACCGAGCGACATTTTAATCTGGCAATAAAACTAAACCGAGCGACATTTTAATCTGGCAATAAAACTAAACCGAGCGACATTTTAATCTGGCAGTAAAACTAAACGGAGCGACATTTTAATCTGGCAGTAAAACTAAACGGAGCGACATTTTAATCTGGCAGTAAAACTAAACGGAGCGACATTTTAATCTGGCAGTAAAACTAAACCGAGCGACATTTTAATCTGGCAATAAAACTAAACCGAGCGACATTTTAATCTGGCAGTAAAACTAAACCGAGCGACATTTTAGTCTGGCAATAAAACTAAACGGAGCGACATTTTAATCTGGCAGTAAAACTAAACGGAGCGACATTTTAATCTGGCAGTAAAACTAAACCGAGCGACATTTTAATCTGGCAGTAAAACTAAACCGAGCGACATTTTAATCTGGCAATAAAACTAAACCGAGCGACATTTTAATCTGGCAGTAAAACTAAACCGAGCGACATTTTAGTCTGGCAGTAAAACTAAACGGAGCGACATTTTAATCTGGCAGTAAAACTAAACGGAGCGACATTTTAATCTGGCAGTAAAACTAAACGGAGCGACATTTTAGTCTGGCAATAAAACTAAACGGAGCGACATTTTAATCTGGCAGTAAAACTAAACGGAGCGACATTTTAATCTGGCAGTAAAACTAAACGGAGCGACATTTTAATCTGGCAGTAAAACTAAACCGAGCGACATTTTAATCTGGCAATAAAACTAAACCGAGCGACATTTTAGTCTGGCAATAAAACTAAACCGAGCGACATTTTAATCTGGCAATAAAACTAAACCGAGCGACATTTTAGTCTGGCAATAAAACTAAACCGAGCGACATTTTAATCTGGCAATAAAACTAAACCGAGCGACATTTTAATCTGGCAATAAAACTAAACCGAGCGACATTTTAATCTGGCAGTAAAACTAAACCGAGCGACATTTTAATCTGGCAGTAAAACTAAACCGAGCGACATTTTAATCTGGCAATAAAACTAAACCGAGCGACATTTTAATCTGGCAGTAAAACTAAACGGAGCGACATTTTAGTCTCGCAATAAAACTAAACCGAGCGACATTTTAGTCTGGCAATAAAACTAAACAACATTTTAATCTGGCAATAAAACTAAACCGAGCGACATTTTAATCTGGCAATAAAACTAAACCGAGCGAAATTTTAATCTGGCAGTAAAACTAAACCGAGCGACATTTTAATCTGGCAGTAAAACTAAACCGAGCGACATTTTAATCTGGCAATAAAACTAAACCGAGCGACATTTTAATCTGGCAGTAAAACTAAACCGAGCGACATTTTAATCTGGCAGTAAAACTAAACGGAGCGACATTTTAGTCTCGCAATAAAACTAAACCGAGCGACATTTTAGTCTGGCAATAAAACTAAACAACATTTTAGTCTTGCAATAAAACTAAACCGAGCGACATTTTAATCTGGCAGTAAAACTAAACTGAGCGACATTTTAGTCTCGCAATGAAACTAAACCGAGCGACATTTTAATCTGGCAATAAAACTAAACTGAGCGACATTTAAATCTGGCAATAAAACTAAACCGAGCGACATTTTAATCTGGCAGTAAAACTAAACGGAGCGACATTTTAATCTGGCAATAAAACTAAACCGAGCGACATTTTAGTCTCGCAATAAAACTAAACCGAGCGACATTTTAATCTGGCAGTAAAACTAAACCGAGCGACATTTTAATCTGGCAATAAAACTAAACTGAGCGACATTTTAATCTGGCAGTAAAACTAAACCGAGCGACATTTTAATCTGGCAATAAAACTAAACCGAGCGACATTTTAATCTGGCAGTAAAACTAAACCGAGCGACATTTTAATCTGGCAATAAAACTAAACCGAGCGACATTTTAATCTGGCAGTAAAACTAAACGGAGCGACATTTTAATCTGGCAGTAAAACTAAACGGAGCGACATTTTAATCTGGCAGTAAAACTAAACGGAGCGACATTTTAATCTGGCAGTAAAACTAAACGGAGCGACATTTTAATCTGGCAGTAAAACTAAACCGAGCGACATTTTAATCTGGCAGTAAAACTAAACCGAGCGACATTTTAATCTGGCAATAAAACTAAACCGAGCGACATTTTAATCTGGCAGTAAAACTAAACCGAGCGACATTTTAATCTGGCAGTAAAACTAAACCGAGCGACATTTTAATCTGGCAATAAAACTAAACCGAGCGACATTTTAATCTGGCAATAAAACTAAACCGAGCGACATTTTAGTCTCGCAATAAAACTAAACCGAGCGACATTTTAGTCTGGCAATAAAACTAAACCGAGCGACATTTTAATCTGGCAATAAAACTAAACCGAGCGACATTTTAGTCTGGCAATAAAACTAAACCGAGCGACATTTTAATCTGGCAATAAAACTAAACCGAGCGACATTTTAATCTGGCAATAAAACTAAACCGAGCGACATTTTAATCTGGCAGTAAAACTAAACCGAGCGACATTTTAATCTGGCAGTAAAACTAAACCGAGCGACATTTTAATCTGGCAATAAAACTAAACCGAGCGACATTTTAATCTGGCAGTAAAACTAAACGGAGCGACATTTTAGTCTCGCAATAAAACTAAACCGAGCGACATTTTAGTCTGGCAATAAAACTAAACAACATTTTAATCTGGCAATAAAACTAAACCGAGCGACATTTTAATCTGGCAATAAAACTAAACCGAGCGAAATTTTAATCTGGCAGTAAAACTAAACCGAGCGACATTTTAATCTGGCAGTAAAACTAAACCGAGCGACATTTTAATCTGGCAATAAAACTAAACCGAGCGACATTTTAATCTGGCAGTAAAACTAAACCGAGCGACATTTTAATCTGGCAGTAAAACTAAACGGAGCGACATTTTAGTCTCGCAATAAAACTAAACCGAGCGACATTTTAGTCTGGCAATAAAACTAAACAACATTTTAGTCTTGCAATAAAACTAAACCGAGCGACATTTTAATCTGGCAGTAAAACTAAACAGAGCGACATTTTAATCTGGCAATAAAACTAAACTGAGCGACATTTTAGTCTCGCAATGAAACTAAACCGAGCGACATTTTAATCTGGCAATAAAACTAAACTGAGCGACATTTAAATCTGGCAATAAAACTAAACCGAGCGACATTTTAATCTGGCAATAAAACTAAACTGAGCGACATTTAAATCTGGCAATAAAACTAAACCGAGCGACATTTTAATCTGGCAGTAAAACTAAACGGAGCGACATTTTAATCTGGCAATAAAACTAAACCGAGCGACATTTTAGTCTCGCAATAAAACTAAACCGAGTGACATTTTAATCTGGCAATAAAACTAAACCGAGCGACATTTTAATCTGGCAATAAAACTAAACCGAGCGACATTTTAATCTGGCAATAAAACTAAACTGAGCGACATTTTAATCTGGCAATAAAACTAAACCGAGCGACATTTTAGTCTCGCAATAAAACTAAACCGAGCGACATTTTAGTCTCGCAATAAAACTAAACCGAGCGACATTTTAATCTGGCAATAAAACTAAACCGAGCGACATTTTAATCTGGCAATAAAACTAAACCGAGCGACATTTTAATCTGGCATAAAAACTAAACCGAGCGACATTTTAATCTGGCATAAAAACTAAACCGAGCGACATTTTAATCTGGCAATAAAACTAAACCGAGCGACATTTTAATCTGGCAATAAAACTAAACCGAGCGACATTTTAATCTGGCAATAAAACTAAACCGAGCGACATTTTAATCTGGCAATAAAACTAAACCGAGCGACATTTTAATCTGGCAATAAAACTAAACCGAGCGACATTTTAATCTGGCAATAAAACTAAACCGAGCGACATTTTAATCTGGCAATAAAACTAAACCGAGCGACATTTTAATCTGGCAATAAAACTAAACTGAGCGACATTTTAATCTGGCAATGAATTAAACTGAGCGACATTTTAATCTGGCAATAAAACTAAACTGAGCGACATTTTAATCTGGCAATAAAACTAAACTGAGCGACATTTTAATCTGGAAATAAAACTAAACCGAGCGACATTTTAATCTGGCAATAAAACTTAACTGAGCGACATTTTAATCTGGCAATAAAACTTAACTGAGCGACATTTTAATCTGGCAATAAAACTAAACCGAGCGACATTTTAATCTGGCAGTAAAACTAAACCGAGCGACATTTTAATCTGGCAGTAAAACTAAACCGAGCGACATTTTAATCTGGCAATAAAACTAAACCGAGCGACATTTTAATCTGGCAATAAAACTAAACCGAGCGACATTTTAATCTGGCAATAAAACTAAACCGAGCGACATTTTAGTCTGGCAATAAAACTAAACGGAGCGACATTTTAATCTGGCAGTAAAACTAAACCGAGCGACATTTTAATCTGGCAATAAAACTAAACCGAGCGACATTTTAATCTGGCATAAAAACTAAACCGAGCGACATTTTAATCTGGCAATAAAACTAAACCGAGCGACATTTTAATCTGGCAATAAAACTAAACCGAGCGACATTTTAGTCTCGCAATAAAACTAAACCGAGCGACATTTTAGTCTCGCAATAAAACTAAACCCACTAATACTTAATTCCTTTGATCGCGTGTGTCACGGCAGCGCTAAAATATATATACTAAATAACGCTATAAATACAATATATCTACATGTAAATCTCATTTTATATGCACTTTTCAAACTTGCTCTTAAAGCATTACAGACAGTGTGATTTTCTGTAACGCTGCTTTGAAACGATAGGGTGCTGTGAAAAGATTAATTACTGATTCTGAAACTTCAAATCCAATCATTAGTTCATAATTTTAGTAGCTTATAAACGCCTTTTTCTAGTCGACAAAGACAAAAGTGTGTGTGTGTGTGTTAGGGGTTGTGTGTGTGTGAGTGAGTCTGCAGTGGTTCTAGTGTGAGAGTTTACCCGTTCAGAAACGCATTGCTCTTCTTCTTCTTCATCTCCACGGGTTTCAAAGCAGAAATGATGTTGTGTTTTATAATGTCACACTTTGGTAACACTTTACAGAAGCCCATTTCACACACTTCACTGGTAATGTTGCCCGCATTATGTGCAGATGAAGTGTGTAGGGTTTGGGACGGAAGCCGTTGTTGATTCTTCAAGCTGCTCGTTAACATTGCGTTCTGGTCAGAGATGAAGTTCAGCTGCATGTAAATGAGATGGATTCTAGTGTTTAATTAAAGCGCCTCATATGCATGCAGCAGGTCTGGACGTTTGCATCCTCGTTAGGGGAATTAGAATATGCTGAATGACTCTGTTGACTTTCATCCTCATCCGTGGATCATAACGTATTCATCACAACACCTGTGTCTCAGGGAGGAGGATGAGTTTTCCGAGCTGCGCTCCGATCTCAGTCACAGCCAGCAGGAGGTTAACGAGGACGACCGGAGCATCGATCAGGACCCCGACCAGGCGTCCGTCTCACTGCCTGAAAACCAGTCCACACTGGTCACTGCGGACATGGGTGAGGAACCCGCTGGGACACCGTCCCCAAAGATCTCATGTATCGTTACGTATCCAAATTCATATTCCAAAAACAAGTCCATATTACATCCCAACATCTAAACTAACTCTGAAAGTTGGAAAGTTTTGTTAGCATATGTCTATCATTATTTTGCTAGCATGTTTGTAGCATGCTTTAACATTGGTAGCATTATTTAGCATGTTGCTAGTATGTTTTGTTTTAAAACATAGTTTATATGATTTACCACATTGCTAACATGTCTTAACACTTTGTTAGCATGTTGCTAGCATGTTTTACCATGTTGGTACCTTGAATTAGCATGTTGCTAGCGCATGTTAACAGGTATAACACAATTTTAATTTTGCGTGTGTGTGTAAATATAGATTTAAACTGCACAATGTCCATTACTTTAATGCAAAAAGGAAGTGTTGGCATCATGCACTATTATTGTATGCTGCTTAAAATAAAATATTGCAGATTTGATTCTTTAATACCTTGTTCCACAGACGAGGCTTAAGTTAGTCTCAGACTAAAAGACAGATCTTAAAATATATCAGTCATGGTTTTGTCTTGATGTTCGTCAGTAATGTTTGTTTCTTAGGCTCGTTTATAAAAGCTACTTGAATGTGCTAATGAACTGAGGCTTAATCTAATCCTGGCTTAATCTAAACCCAGTCTGTGGAACCAGTCGAGAATAAAAACGGCTGCATTACTGGAATGTGTTTGTCATTTAAAACAGGCTTCAGTGTCGTTGAGCGATTTATAATTAGTCTTTAAGTTTGTTTGACCCTAACGCACTTCTGTGTTCTGGAGGACACGTCTGTGTTCATCACTGTGGACTCATGGGAAACTCTGGCCTAGTTCAGCAGTTCTGTGTTTCCACACACCGCAGATATGAACGAGATGGCCGCCACGTGTCTCAACGGTGTCTCCTTGTTTTAACCTGAGCGTCTCGGTTCGCAGCGGGAGTGACGGCGTTCTCCGCACTCGTTTTAACCTGAGCGTCTCGGTTCGCAGCGGGAGTGACGCCGTTCTCCGCACTCGTTTTGCTCTGTCTGATTGTTGTCTTTAGTCTGGCGTCTTTTGTTTTTTCCGCTTGATCAAGCTGATACGCTCGACACAAAAGCTTTTAAAGCCTCTGCTGTCATGGCGAATCACGCCGTCTAATGGCCTTTTCATTACCAGTTTATTGTCAGAACATTCCCAGCATGCATCACTCTCGGCTGTGAAAGGAAATGACAACAGATTCAGATTCTGGCACTATTAAACCAGCTCTCGATTGCTTGTTAGGGGCCGAGCACTGAAGGTGTCGCTCTTCTATTAAAGTTTAAATTTGGCACACTGATAGAGGACAGTTTAAACATTCACCATAGCAATTTTGGAGTCTCTAACTCAACCCCTCTAGCGCCACCATGTGGCCAAAATTTCCCTTACGTTTATGCTGATAACTTTTGTTCCGTAAGGGCTAGAAACACAATTCCTCGGTCTAGAACCTCGAGACGATTCGATTGCACTCTATGATGTCATTTTCCATTATGATAATTTTTCTGCTACTTTAAATTTTCAGAAAAACTTACTTTTTCAAGCATCAAAGCTTTCAAGCTTTTAGGATTCAGGTTGGTTTGTCAAACCGGTTCAGTGAGTGAAGCTGTATCTCCGCAACGCTTTAGCGTATTTTAACCAAACTTGGTGTGTCTTATGACAATCATGACCTAAGGCTTCCTGCAAAGTTTTAGCATAGCGCCACCTAGTGTTCAGGAGATATGAATGAGCATACAGCATTTATGAACAGTTTGGCCACAGCTAGTCTCTTTAGGTTCAGTGCTGCATGTCGAACAATAGCAAAAATGCGACATTGATGTATCATTACGAGACTCGTTATGTGTCTTCGGCACCATGACCTGAAAGTACCCAAAAAGTTTCAGAGTAGCGCAGATTTGAACCCGGATCGTCTTCAGACCATGCAGACAAAAATTCTGGAATTCAACAAACAAATTCTACGAAGAACATACCAAAATGAACGTAAGGCTGCAACACTTTAGCGTATTCTGACCACACTTGGACCCTGACCTGAGGCTTCCTGCACAGTTTCAGCGCAGAGCCACCTAGTGGTCAGGAGGAAAGAAATATTTACAAAAGTTATTGATTTCATGTCGATAGACTAAACTGTTTTTGTGTACCGCAGTAACAAATGTAATGGCATGATGTCAAAACGATGTAAATCAATGAAAGTTTAGATTTTTGTGAATTTTGTTTTAATGGAAGACCGAAAGGGTAAACAATGTAGATTTATTCTTACAGCCGTCTTTGAACATTTCCATTCCTGCGTTTATCAGCTGCTTTTATCATCGCATTCAAGAAACACATTGACATTCTAATCAGTTCTTGCTTTCCCTGGGAATCGAACCCATGACCTTGATGTTGCAAGCGCATGTTTGATAACATGTACCAGAGGTGCCAATAATTCTGCCCACAACTGTAAAGGCATAGACGTATGGAGTTGTAGAACTAAGCAGTTCTCATGTTGTTTAGTTCATTTAAAGCTAAACCTTAAAACAATGGCATTAAAGTGGCGAATCTCCCGTCTTGAATAATTCTGTGCTCATCCAGTGTTTTTCCCACAAACGCTTTTGTGTTTCATTGCTAATGTATGACGGCACATTCCCTGCCATGCTGTTGGGAATATTAATACAGCTCTGGATCAATAATCTGCTCGTGTCAGTGATTGATTCATACGAGCTCTTTCCATTTCATTTGCATGTTGTGTTTGTTAATGCTTGTTATTGACTGACTTCATGGAGTTCTCAGGTATGGCTCATATAATTTAATTTAAAATGATTTAGGAGAAATAAAATCAATGTGAGATTTACTGGAGAAACACCTGAGAAGCTGCAAGCTAATTGTTTTTCATTTTGATCCAATTTTTAATCCAGTTTCCCCAGATTACACTTTATTTTAAGCTTTGTGTTGGAGTGTAATTATACATTTAGGTACTGAATAATAATAATAATAATCAACTACATGTAATTACTACAGGGTTAGGGTTTCTTACGTGTAATTATGCATAATTTATTGTTACTGTAACTGTTACACCGTTGTTACAGTTCTTTGTTTATTTACATTTATTAAGAGTTTATTATTGCTGTCATCTTTTCTAATTATTTTTCATGCTGTTTAATGGTTAGTGTTCCATTAGTTGATGTTACCTTATAGTAATTGCATTACTTTATTAATTATTATTAAAAACTTAATTACTATTTCTTAGTTAATTAATACAGTATTCATGTTAATTAATAAAACTATTCATTGTTAGTTCATGTCAGGTCCAATAAAATAAAAATATTAACAGTTAAAACTTTTGATTTTAATTATGTATTAGTAAATTGTGAAGTTAACATGAACTAAGATTAATAAATGCATTTTTTGTTTTTAGTTCTAGTTAACTAATGGAACAAAGTGTTCCTGTTTAATGCTTTGCATAGTGTTCTTTAATTTTACTTTTCATTTATACACAGATGATTTGAGTTGTGTTGCATTCAAGGTTTACATTTCTTGCTTTCGCTGGGAATTGAACCCATGACCTTGGCGTTGCAAGCGCCGCTCTCTACTGTTAGACACACAGGAAAGCTTTCTTCACTTCCCTGCTGTTGTTCAGCATTAGTTGTGCTTCATAAATAAATGACTCCACTAAACGAGGGTGCAAGTGCAGTTTCAGGTTGTGAATGTGCCTCAGTAATGGTCTCAGAGGTCACTAAACTTTCCTGTGTGTCTAACAGTAGAGAGCGGTGCTTGCACCATCAAGGTCATGGGTTTGATTCTCAGAGAAGGCAAGAACTGATTAGGATGTGTGTGTGTTTCTTTGGATAAACACGTCTGATAAAAGCTTGAATGTGAATGTAAACGCCCAGCGTGTGTTTGGACAGATAACTGCAGTGACCTGAACTCGGAGCTGCAGCGCGTTCTGACGGGACTTGAGAGCGTCCTGTGCGGCCGTAAGAAGAGCACGTGCAGCTTGTCCGTGGCGGAGGTGGACAGACACATCGAGCAGCTGACCACCGCCAGCGAACACTGCGATCTGGCCATTAAGGTAAAGAACGTCTAGGTCGCGCACGTCCTGAATGGTGATCATGATTGCGACTGCAGTACAGAACCCACAAAACCCGCCCTCTCTCCATATATCAGCCAATAAGATGCAATCCAAACGAATAAACCCCGCCCTCTCTTCATATATCAGCCAATAAGATGCAAGCCAAACGAATAAACCCCGCCCTCTCTCCATATATCAGCCAATGGGATGCAATCCAAACGAATAAACCCCGCCCTCTCTCCATATATCAGCCAATAAGATGCAATCCAAACGAATAAACCCCGCCCTCTCTTCATATATCAGCCAATAAGATGCAAGCCAAACGAATAAACCCCGCCCTCTCTCCATATATCAGCCAATGGGATGCAATCCAAACGAATAAACCCCGCCCTCTCTCCATATATCAGCCAATAAGATGCAATCCAAACGAATAAACCCCGCCCTCTCTTCATATATCAGCCAATAAGATGCAAGCCAAACGAATAAACCCCGCCCTCTCTCCATATATCAGCCAATGGGATGCAATCCAAACGAATAAACCCCGCCCTCTCTCCATATATCAGCCAATAAGATGCAATCCAAACGAATAAACCCCGCCCTCTCTCCATATATCAGCCAATAAGATGCAATCCAAACGAATAAACCCCGCCCTCTCTCCATATATCAGCCAATAAGATGCAATCCAAACGAATAAACCCCGCCCTCTCTCCATATATCAGCCAATAAGATGCAATCCAAACGAATAAACCCCGCCCTCTCTCCATATATCAGCCAATAAGATGCAAGCCAAACGAATAAACCCCGCCCTCTCTCCATATATCAGCCAATAAGATGCAAGCCAAACGAATAAACCCCGCCCTCTCTCCATATATCAGCCAATAAGATGCAAGCCAAACGAATAAACCCCGCCCTCTCTCCATATATCAGCCAATAAGATGCAAGCCAAACGAATAAACCCCGCCCTCTCTCCATATATCAGCCAATGGGATGCAATCCAAACGAATAAACCCCGCCCTCTCTCCATATATCAGCCAATGGGATGCAATCCAAACGAATAAACCCCGCCCTCTCTCCATATATCAGCCAATAAGATGCAAGCCAAACGAATAAACCCCGCCCTCTCTCCATATATCAGCCAATAAGATGCAAGCCAAACGAATAAACCCCGCCCTCTCTCCATATATCAGCCAATGGGATGCAATCCAAACGAATAAACCCCGCCCTCTCTCCATATATCAGCCAATAAGATGCAATCCAAACGAATAAACCCCGCCCTCTCTCCATATATCAGCCAATGGGATGCAATCCAAACGAATAAACCCCGCCCTCTCTCCATATATCAGCCAATAAGATGCAAGCCAAACGAATAAACCCCGCCCTCTCTCCATATATCAGCCAATAAGATGCAATCCAAACGAATAAACCCCGCCCTCTCTCCATATATCAGCCAATAAGATGCAATCCAAACGAATAAACCCCGCCCTCTCTCCATATATCAGCCAATGGGATGCAATCCAAACGAATAAACCCCGCCCTCTCTCCATATATCAGCCAATGGGATGCAATCCAAACGAATAAACCCCGCCCTCTCTCCATATATCAGCCAATGGGATGCAATCCAAACGAATAAACCCCGCCCTCTCTCCATATATCAGCCAATAAGATGCAATCCAAACGAATAAATCCCGCCCTCTCCAGATATCATCCAATGGGACGTGAGCCAAACTAATAAACCCCGCCCTCTCCAGATATCGCATTACCATTATAATCAGTTCTAGCTTTCCCTGGGAATCGAACCCATGACCTTGTGTTGCAAGCGCCACTCTCTACTGTTAGACACACAGAAAAGCAGTATTTCATGTCTGAGACTGTGGAATGACTTTGAGTTCCTGCTCTTCTCAATAATTAAAGCAGTGTGTAGAACGTGTGTCAGTAAAGGGTCTCGTACTCGGATGTGTTTCTGCTGACTCGCTGTTAGAGAGCATTTAGGCCAGCAGTTCCAGTCTCAGGCCTCCAGCGCTCCTGATCCCACGTTACTGTGACACGCTTCATCTTAGCCTAATCCTGTTACTGCTGCCATCCCAAAGATTCTCCCGCTGACAGCCGAACCAGAGAAACACAACAACCAGGAGACTCGATCTCACTGCTGTCTGAGAGAAACCTTTTCTGCATTTATTGATATAAATAGTTTTTATTATAGCATGCACTGTCAGACTAGTGGAAACATCCGAAACACACATTTAAGTGATTATTGCTGTTTTTATATGATTTCAATCCATCTGTGTTAAGTCCGAAATCTCCACTTTAGCAGCTTCAAACACACACTCACACACTCGCACTCTCACAAACACACACACACACACACACACTCTCTCACACAGAGTGTGTGTGTGTGCAGACAGTGGAGGAGATCGAGGGCGCTCTGGGCCGGGATTTCTATCCAGGTGTGTGTGAGGAGCGCGTGCGCTGGGAGAAGGAGTTGGCCGGACTGCGGGAGGAGAACGAGAGCCTGACGGCGATGCTGTGCAGCAAAGAAGAAGATCTCAACCGCACCAAAGCCACCATGAACGCCATCCGAGAGGAGCGAGACCGTCTGCGCAGACGCGTGAGTGAACACACGCCCGAAACACGTGACACACACGCCAGACGCGTGAGTGAGCAAATCTGTAAATTTAACATTTTTAACCTTTACTTTTTATTTACTATAATTTGCAATAATTTACTGTATAACAGTAACGAGAGTCTAATTATAATCATCACTGACCATGAGATTTACTAGATGCATTCAATAATGATGAATTCGCCGTTGATTTCATGTGTTTGGATCCGTTCAGTTCACAGTAACAATCCCTGTATTCTGTTGGGTTTTTCTGAAGCGCCGACGTGGTCTGTCATGGAAATCAGAGTGTGTGTAACGAGTTTATCTCTGATGAATGACGGCAGCATTAAAGCAACACACACACACACACAGATACTCACTCTCTCTCTCTCAAACACACACACACACACAGCTGTGATCAAACTAGCCACCGCCACAAACCCAGGCTAGTAATTACGGTCTGGTCGGCATGTCTTGACTCAAACGGCTGTGGCGTGTTCGGTTAAATATAGCTGTGCTTTCAGGTCCAGATCCTGATGGATCTATTTACTGAGCTTAAAATAAGAATCCGGCCTTTCGGATCAGTCTCGGGAAGAGCGCAGGGCAAAAAATCAGTTTTGATCGATTAGTCTGCAGCTTTTAGACGCAGGCCGTAATCGAATCTGCCTGTCTGAAGCCGGCTAACATGATTATCCCTGAAACACACAGTGAGGAAGAGCAGAGGCTGCTTTAGAATCCTCCGGATCCTCCCAGTGAAATCTGTGTCATTGCTCCGGTTCCTGACTGATGCTGAGACTCTTCAGTGTGTTACTCTACATTTTATTCAAAACATTTTCATTTGAAATTTCACTCTATTTTTTCATGATGATAATGATGATGATGATGGTGATGATATTTGTGATGATGATGGTGGAGATCGTGATAGTGATGGTGATGATGTTAAGATAATGACGATGATGATGATGGTGATGTGATGATAGTGATGACGATGATTATGGTGGTGATGATGATGATGACAGTGATGATGGTAGTGATGTTGATGATAATGATGACGGTGATGATGATAGTGATGGTGATGATGGTGACGGTGATGGCGATGACGATAGTGATGTTGATGATAATGATGACGGTGATGATGATGATGATGGTGATGACAGTGATCAGGGCCGGCCCGTCCAACAGGCGATACAGGCGGTCGCCTGGGGCCCCTCTTTGATTTGGGGGCCCCGCGACCCGCACATGATGTCACGCATTTTTTAGAAGTTTTATTTTTTCAAACGTCCACACTTTGTACGAGTGGTCATGTGTCAATTATGACATTATATTAGTGCACAGAGGCTATTAAACACGATACAATTCACAATGACGGTGAGCAAAATATAAAACATATTTTATTAAAAGAATATCTCTGAATAATTCATACATGACAAATAGCTGAAAACGATAATAATAATAAAAAAACTGTCTAAATAAAAGCGGAAAAAAGATTAGAAACATACACAGCAGCACCACACTCTATTTAGCATAACACCTCCCGCAATAGGCTATTGGATGAACTAGAATGTCGTAACGTATTCCTAGTACAGATTCCACATATTCCACTTAGCCACATATCTCTGTAAATTCCTTTCGATATATACTCGAGAAAGTGTCTTAAATAAGTCTAAAGTTATATAACGTCATAAGTCTGGTTGCTATTTTGATCGAGGTACAGTGTTACCTCAAGATACGAAATTAATCCGTTCCGAGGCGGACTTCGTATAATGAGTTTTTCGTTTCTTGGAACACATTTTACATGTAAAATGTCTAATCCGTTCCAAGCCCTCCAAAAACACCCCATTAAATTGCAAAATTGTTGTTGTCGGCAGGATTCGAACCTGCGCGGAGAAACCCCAATGGATCTGTAGTTCGTCGCCTTAACCTCTCAGCCATAACTGTGTCATGTCCGAAACATACTTGCACTTTCATCTACAATATTTCACAATACTTTGCAGTACTTGCAAACTTATTTAAATCTGATTAAATGTTGACTTTGTTACAGGTAATAAAAATGTATACACTTAAACATTGAAATTGTATTTTTTGTGCTTTTTTGTGCTCTCTTCTCGCTGTTTTTACACCAGTGGGCTCAATTTTTTGTATCTCGCCTAGGGCCCCACAACCCTTCGGGCCGGCACTGACAGTGATTATGATGATAATAATAATAATAGTTCATTACATTTAAATAGCGCTTTCTCATAGACACTCAGTCGCTTTACATGGAAGGGGAAATCTCCTCAACTGCCACTAGAGTGCAGCATCCACCTGGATGATGCGACAGCAGCCATATTGCTCCAGAACGCTCACCACACACCAGCTTACTGGTGGAGAGGAGACAGAGTGATGAAGCCAATCAGAGAATGGGGATGGTTAGGAAGCCATGATGGACACATTTTTAATGACCAACGTTTCATCCAAAAGACGGTGCTTGTTACAGTACAGTGTCCCAGTGGTGGTTATGATGATGGTGAAGATGGTGGTAATGATGATGACGATGATGATGGTGGTGGTGGTGGTGAAGATGATAGTGATGAATGTGATGACAGTGATGATAGTGAGGATGATGGTGATGACAATGATGGTGGTGATGATGATGGTGAGGATGGTGGTGATGACGACGATGGTGATGATGATGGTGAGGATGGTGGTGATGACGACGATGGTGATGGTGATGGTGAGGATGGTGGTGATGACGACGATGGTGATGGTGATGGTGAGGATGATGGTGATGACAACGATGGTGGTGATGATGATAGTAATGATGATGATGGTGGTGATGATAGTGAGGATGGTGGTGATGACAACGATGGTGGTGATGATGACAGTAATGATGATGGTGGTGTTGGTGATTGATGACAGTGATGATAGTGAGGATGGTGGTGATGACAACGATGGTGGTGATAGTGAGGATAGTGGTGATGACGACGATGATGGTGGTGATGATGATGATGATGGTGGTGGTGATGATGATAGTGATGATGATGATGGTGGTGGTAGTGATGATGATGATGATGATGATGATGATGGTGGTGGTAATGATGATAGTGATGATGATGATGATGATGGTGGTGGTAATGATGATAGTGATGATGATGGTGGTGATGATAATGATTGTGGTGGTGATGATGATGATGATGATGATGGTGGTAATGATGATAGTGATGATGATGGTGGTAATGATGATAGTGATGATGATGATGATGATGATGATGATGGTGGTGGTGGTAATGATGATAGTGATGATGATGATGGTGGTGGTGGTAATGATGATAGTGATGATGATGATGATGATGATGATGATAGTGATGATGATGATGATGATGGTGGTGGTGGTAATGATGATAGTGATGATGATGATGATGATGATGATGATGATGGTGGTGGTAATGATGATAGGGATAATGATTGTGGTGGTAATGATGATAGTGATGATGATGATGGTGATGATGGTGGTGGTAATGATGATAGGGATAATGATTGTGGTGGTGATGATGATGATGATGATGATGATGATAGTGATGATGATGATGATGATAGTGATGATGATGGTGGTGGTGATGATGATGATGAGGATGGTGGTAATGATGATAGTGATGATGATGGTGGTGGTGGTAATGATGATAGTGATGATGATGATGATGGTCGTGGTAATGATGATAGTGATGATGATGATGAAGGTGGTAATGATGATGGTAGTGATGATGATGGTGGTGATGATGATAGTGATGATGATGGTGGTGGTGGTAATGATGATAGTGATGATGATGATGGTGGTAATGATGATAGTGATGATGATGATGATGATGATGGTCGTGGTAATGATGATAGTGATGATGATGATAGTGATGATGATGATGAAGGTGGTAATGATGATGGTAGTGATGATGATGGTGGTGATGATGATAGTGATGATGATGATGATGATGGTGATGATGATGGTGGTGATGATCATAGTGATGATGATGAAGGTGGTAATGATGATAGTGATGATGATGATGATGGTGGTAATGATGATAGTGATGATGATGATGGTGGTAATGATGATAGTGATGATGATGATGGTGGTAATGATGATAGTGATGATGATGAAGGTGGTAATGATGATAGTGATGATGATGATGGTGGTAATGATGATAGTGATGATGATGAAGGTGGTAATGATGATAGTGATGATGATGATGGTGGTGATGATGATAGTGATGATGATGATGGTGGTGGTAATGATGATGGTGGTGATGATGATAGTGATGATGATGATGAAGGTGGTAATGATGATAGTGATGATGATGATGATGGTGGTGGTGGTGATGATGATAGTGATGATGATGATGATGAAGGTGGTAATGATGATAGTGATGATGATGATGGTGGTGATGATGATAGTGATGATGATGATGAAGGTGGTGATGATGATAGTGATGATGATGATGATGAAGGTGGTAATGATGATAGTGATGATGATGATGATGGTGGTGATGATGATAGTGGTGATGATGATGATGAAGGTGGTGATGATGATAGTGATGATGATGATGATGATGGTGGTGATGATGATGGTGGTGATGATGATAGTGATGATGATGATGATGGTGGTGATGATGATAGTGATGATGATGATGAAGGTGGTAATGATGATAGTGATGATGATGATGGTGGTGATGATGATAGTGATGATGATGATGGTGGTGGTGGTGATGATGATGGTGGTGATGATGATAGTGATGATGATGATGATGGTGGTGATGATCATAGTGATGATGATGAAGGTGGTAATGATGATAGTGATGATGATGATGATGGTGGTAATGATGATAGTGATGATGATGATAGTGATGATGATGATGAAGGTGGTAATGATGATGGTAGTGATGATGATGGTGGTGATGATGATAGTGATGATGATGATGATGATGGTGATGATGATGGTGGTGATGATCATAGTGATGATGATGAAGGTGGTAATGATGATAGTGATGATGATGATGATGGTGGTAATGATGATAGTGATGATGATGATGGTGGTAATGATGATAGTGATGATGATGATGGTGGTAATGATGATAGTGATGATGATGATGGTGGTAATGATGATAGTGATGATGATGATGGTGGTGATGATGATAGTGATGATGATGATGGTGGTGGTAATGATGATGGTGGTGATGATGATAGTGATGATGATGATGAAGGTGGTAATGATGATAGTGATGATGATGATGATGGTGGTGGTGGTGATGATGATAGTGATGATGATGATGATGAAGGTGGTAATGATGATAGTGATGATGATGATGGTGGTGATGATGATAGTGATGATGATGATGAAGGTGGTGATGATGATAGTGATGATGATGATGATGAAGGTGGTAATGATGATAGTGATGATGATGATGATGGTGGTGATGATGATAGTGGTGATGATGATGATGAAGGTGGTGATGATGATAGTGATGATGATGATGATGATGGTGGTGA
>JAWRVZ010000215.1:815000-822500 GCA_037043235.1 Rhodeus uyekii | reverse complement strand
GAGGTGGAGGAGCATCAGGAGCAGAGACGGCGCTCACTCAACTCCACTGGCAGCAGCGCCGGCGGCAAAGACAAGAGCGGGAAGGTACAGAACAAACGCTGCCATGCCATTGGTCCACCGCGTACTCCAGTCATCCAATCACAGCCTCTGCTGAGACAAACTCACGCAAGCTTTTTTGTAGTGATTGACTGCTGTGTGTGTGCGTGCGTGTGTGTGTGTGTGTGTGTGTGCAGGACTCGGGAGATTCTCCAGCGATCAGTCTGTCTGATCTGAGGAGTCTGAGCGACAGCGACCTCGCGGCGGAGCTCACCGGCGCTCTCAGGAGGTCAGAGGTCACCGCATGTTTAAATCTGCTCACATAACCCAGAACATATTTATCATTGCATTCAAGAAACACTGACATTCTAATCAGTTCTTGCTTTCCCTGGGAATCAAACCCATGACCTTGATGTTGCAAGCACTGCTCTCTAGTTAGAGATGTAGGAAAGACGTGTGTGTGTGTGTGTGTGTGTGTGTGTGTGTGTGTTACAGAGAGAAGAAGCTGAAGGGTCGTGTTCAGGAGTTGGTTGCTGCATTAGAGAGACTCACTAAGAGCAGTGAAGTTCGTCATCAGCAGTCGGCGGAGTTCGTTAACGACCTTAAACGAGCCAACAGGTATAACTCACACACACACACTTACAAACAAACACAAACTCACGCTCAAACAAACATACTCCCTTCCAAAAACACACACAAGGCATTCCAGCAGCTTTTTAAGACTCCGTTCAGCTCAAGCAGGATGTTAATCGTGTGTGTGTGTGTGTGTGTGTGTCAGTAATCTGGTGGCTGCGTACGAGAAAGCGAAGAAGAAGCATCAGAACAAGCTGAAGAAGCTGGAGTCTCAGATGATGGCGATGGTGGAGCGACACGAGACGCAGGTGCGGATGCTGAAACAGCGCATTGCTCTTCTGGAGGAGGAGACGTCTCGACCGCACACCAACGAGACCTCGCTCTGATGCGCGCACACACACACACACACACACACACACACAGGAATATCCGCCGGGACGATTGTTACTATATCACGGTATTTCACTGAAGATTCCTCAAGATTCCTCCATGAAACTTCTGGACTGATGGAGCGAAACATGAGGCATTTCAGACTGAAACACTCGTTCATCGTTCATGTCGTTTCTTCTCCTCACAAAAGACGAGGTTTATCAGGATGTTCACGCTGCTCTTTTACACGCAAAAACAGTTTGACTGTCAGGATAAAGTCATTCAATATTCCATCAATCATAGAGTCTTCGCATGAAACGACTGCTCAAACTTGCTCGTTTTGTCGAGTCATTGTAGGTTTTATACCATTTAGTTTTTCCAGTTTGTAATGTGGTGAACAGCATAATTATCTACAACGATTAAAATGAACACGGTAAATTGGGCACAAATTGGGTCTTGAACCGACTAGAACCTGGTTTGGTTAAATCTCTTGGAAATTACACAGCAAGTGAATGCAGAAAAATAGTTTTTCAGCAATAATTGAGAAAGAAGTTTTCCTGTCACTCCGTTCAGAGATTTAGCGATTCTGAATCTGCGCCCAGTTCATGATCTGAAGCATAAATGACAAACTTCAGATCTGTAGATTGTGTAAAATTTCTGAATTATAAACTTCATTTACGACTCGTCAGCCGCTTTAGGATCGGATGTTATTTTATCAGTAACGCGTTACAATAAGGTCTAATTTAGTGAATGCATTAAAACAATTAACTGTATTTATGAATCTTTGCTAATGTTTTTGTCACTGATTTAAAAATGCGTTAGTAAGTGACAATTAACTAAGATGAATAAATGCAGTAATGTAACCAAACGAGGCGCTCCGTTCACATTCCTGCTGAAAACATGTCATTTTCCTAATCTGCCATTTATGCCATGTTTGATTTTTTTTTCTTTTTTTGCTTGAATTAAGACCATTTTTGGAGACTGGAAATATGACAATCTTCATTTGTGTGAAATGTTCCTTATGTTTGCATGGGTTTGCAGACGAGTGTAAATGCGTCACATTTCTGTTTATGCAAAACCAGCGAACGGTTTGATTTTCATCGAGGCGACAGAAGCACTTTCGATCACCACACTGCCTTCTGACGGACCTTTTCCCAACACTATTTATTTTCCCTCTCCGGATAAACGTCAACAACACCTCGAACTCAGTTTTACACTGACTGTTTACACGCTCGAGCTCAAAGCTGTTCGTCACAACCTCCTTCCTCCATTAACAGATTCCAGTGAAATATTCAATGCAATAGAAATCCATTCTATCATTAGAGCCGTTTCACACAATAATCCATTTCTCATAGTGCTGGAAGTGTGTTATTTCAGATGTACTTGTGCATCAGTGAATAAAGGAATAGTTTAATTCCTCTGAACAGCAGGAAGGATTGTAAGACGATGCAATGCTTTTTCTTTTATGGACGGTAAATGCATATCCTGAAACAACGGGCTGGAGAAACTAAAGCGGATTGTGAAATGTACTTTATTTGCACAGATCTGTTTATGAATCAAATCTTTGCAATCATTTTGTTTTATTTTAATACAGAATGTATTTGTTTATATAATAAAGAAATAATGCATTAATGTTCCTCCATTTGTTTATATCCAAACTCATTTGAATTTAAGCGCTAGTTGATCTGCAGAAATTCAACCAACATTTTCAGTTCATTGCTTGGATAAACTATATATACATATGACCGATTTTGACAAGAATTCAAAACTTTATGGTAATAAATTTGTCTATTTGCAGTATGTAGAAGCTCTACACATTCAGATTAACGAACACAGGCACATTTCACTTTCATAATGCATATCTTTCAGTAATTTTGTACATTATTCATGGTAGCTTGTGTTCTGCTGTTGTTTAATGACGACCCTTAACTTCATTAAAAAGCCTAACAAGGGGAGATTTAAGGCTAGATTCATTTTTCCTTAAAACATTTGTTAAGACAAAGTTAACATTTTACAGGTTTTGTTTGCGCTTGAAAATAGTACGAAAAAAAGAAAAGGTATTTGACATTGTGTGGAAGGATAGTGTTACCGCATACAGAAAGCTCTTCGGGTCTCGACTCTCTTAAACGACAAACTACTCGAGACGTTTGATACGAGAAATAAACCTACTTTCCAAACTTAAAACTACAAGCTGCCAAGACTGAACAAAACATTTCCTGTATATTTACAGTGAGCTTGGGTTGAGAGTTGATATGAAACACGGGTAGAAATTTGCACGTTTCCTGACGTGATTTACCTGATGAGGAGCTACATCATTCTGAAGGCATGCTGAAGGCGGCATGGCCTGAGAACGCCGAGGCCTCGGGAACGAGAGATGCATGCAAAAAAAGAGAGTCCGTCTGAGAGCGACAAACCATCATGCTCGCCACGCCACGTCCATCCATCCATCCCCGCCAGACGTTCGGAGTAAGAAAACAAGGCATCTCGTCAACAAACACAAACTCGGATACATTTTACTTGATGAACACACACTAAACACTCCAAACTGAAATCCTGTGCTCGTTTCAAAACAAGAGAATATAAAATCAAAGCATTTAAAATCGGAACCTCATGGCACATTCACAAGACAAAAATACAAAATGCAGAAAAGCTTCAGGTGCATAAGAACCGAGCGAGTGAAAACATCTCATTTGTTCACAGTGGTTTGAACGAGTGTCGATCCCGGTCCTCCCTGGATTCTCACACACACACACACACACACACACACACGGATGCAGTGGGCGGAGCTTGTGTGAAACGGAGATACACGTCATCCTGAACTGGGAATAAAGAGGCATGTTTGTCTCCAAGAAGAAAAAAAAGAAAAATAAACGCTCCCTCTGATATCGGAGAAGCCGCCCGGGACGGTGTAATACAGGAGAACGCGAGTTCAGTCGCATGAAGACGGAGTCCAGACGGGTCACATGACCCTCATTTCTTGGCCTGTTTGGTGACCATGTTCCTGGGAGGAGTGACGGGACGGCTGGAGTTCGGCTTCTTCTTCTCGGCCGGCTTCAGAATCTGCAAGAGAACGCATGAATCAGACCGTAAAGCCTGAGCGGTTCGGCTGCACTCGTAACACTCATCGCCCGCTCAGCGCAATAATGCTAACACACACTAGTTTTGGTTTTAGCTAAATGTTAGTAAATGTTACAACGAACATCAAGATAAATAATCACTAATATTGTTAACCAATGTCATGACCTTCTGTCATTCGTTTCAAGGGATGTATTAAAGGATTTTTAAAAATATTTTGTATTTATTCGTTTATCAGGGATGGTAAAATGTCATGATGTAAAACGTGATTTAAATAGTTCTACTCAAAAGGAGTAAATCAATTCAAAAAGTGTGGAAGGAGTGTGAGCACCTGGAAGGAGTGAGAGGAAAGAGAGTGGAAGGAGTGAGAGGAAAGAGAGTGAGAGGAACGTGAGTGGAAGGAGTGAGAGGAAAGAGAGTGAGAGGAAAGGGAGTGGAAGGAGTGAGAGGAAAGAGAGTGAGAGGAAAGGGAGTGGAAGGAGTGAGAGGAAAGAGAGTGAGAGGAAGGGGAGTGAGAGGAAAGGGAGTGGAAGGAGTGAGAGGAAAGAGAGTGAGAGGAAAGGGAGTGGAAGGAGTGAGAGGAAAGAGAGTGAGAGGAACGTGAGTGGAAGGAGTGAGAGGAAAGAGAGTGAGAGGAACGTGAGTGGAAGGAGTGAGAGGAAAGAGTGAGAGGAAAGAGAGTGAGAGGAAAGAGAGTGAGAGGAAAGAGAGTGAGAGGAAAGAGAGTGAGAGGAAAGAGAGTGAGAGGAAGGGGAGTGAGAGGAAGGGGAGTGAGAGGAAAGGGAGTGAGAGGAAGGGGAGTGAGAGGAAAGAGAGTGAGAGGAAAGGGAGTGAGAGGAAAGGGAGTGGAAGGAGTGAGAGGAAAGAGAGTGAGAGGAAAGAGAGTGAGAGGAAAGGGAGTGGAAGGAGTGAGAGGAAAGAGAGTGAGAGGAACGTGAGAGGAAAGAGAGTGAGAGGAAAGGGAGTGGAAGGAGTGAGAGGAAAGAGAGTGAGAGGAAAGAGAGTGAGAGGAAAGAGTGAGAGGAAAGAGAGTGAGAGGAAAGAGAGTGAGAGGAAAGAGAGTGAGAGGAAAGAGAGTGAGAGGAAGGGGAGTGAGAGGAAAGGGAGTGGAAGGAGTGAGAGGAAAGAGAGTGAGAGGAAAGGGAGTGGAAGGAGTGAGAGGAAAGAGAGTGAGTGGAAGGAGTGAGAGGAAAGAGAGTGAGAGGAAAGAGAGTGAGAGGAAAGAGAGTGAGAGGAAAGAGAGTGAGAGGAAAGAGAGTGAGAGGAAAGAGAGTGAGAGGAAAGAGAGTGAGAGGAAAGAGAGTGAGAGGAAAGAGAGTGAGAGGAAAGAGAGTGAGAGGAAAGAGAGTGAGAGGAAAGAGAGTGAGAGGAAAGAGAGTGAGAGGAAGGGGAGTGAGAGGAAGGGGAGTGAGAGGAAAGGGAGTGAGAGGAAGGGGAGTGAGAGGAAAGAGAGTGAGAGGAAAGGGAGTGAGAGGAAAGGGAGTGGAAGGAGTGAGAGGAAAGAGAGTGAGAGGAAAGAGAGTGAGAGGAAAGGGAGTGGAAGGAGTGAGAGGAAAGAGAGTGAGAGGAACGTGAGAGGAAAGAGAGTGAGAGGAAAGAGAGTGAGAGGAAAGAGAGTGAGAGGAAAGAGAGTGAGAGGAAAGAGAGTGAGAGGAAAGAGAGTGAGAGGAAAGAGAGTGAGAGGAAAGAGAGTGAGAGGAAAGAGAGTGAGAGGAAAGAGAGTGAGAGGAAAGAGAGTGAGAGGAAGGGGAGTGAGAGGAAGGGGAGTGAGAGGAAAGGGAGTGAGAGGAAAGGGAGTGAGAGGAAGGGGAGTGAGAGGAAAGAGAGTGAGAGGAAAGAGAGTGAGAGGAAAGAGAGTGAGAGGAAAGAGAGTGAGAGGAAAGAGAGTGAGAGGAAAGAGAGTGAGAGGAAAGAGAGTGAGAGGAAAGAGAGTGAGAGGAAAGAGAGTGAGAGGAAGGGGAGTGAGAGGAAGGGGAGTGAGAGGAAAGGGAGTGAGAGGAAGGGGAGTGAGAGGAAAGAGAGTGAGAGGAAAGAGAGTGAGAGGAAAGAGAGTGAGAGGAAAGAGAGTGAGAGGAAGGGAGTGAGAGGAAAGAGAGTGAGAGGAAAGAGAGTGAGAGGAAAGAGAGTGAGAGGAAGGGGAGTGAGAGGAAGGGGAGTGAGAGGAAAGGGAGTGGAAGGAGTGAGAGGAAAGAGAGTGAGAGGAAAGAGAGTGAGTGGAAGGAGTGAGAGGAAAGAGAGTGAGTGGAAGGAGTGAGAGGAAAGAGAGTGAGAGGAAAGAGAGTGAGAGGAAAGAGAGTGAGAGGAAAGAGAGTGAGAGGAAAGAGAGTGAGAGGAAAGAGAGTGAGAGGAAAGAGAGTGAGAGGAAAGAGAGTGAGAGGAAAGAGAGTGAGAGGAAAGAGAGTGAGAGGAAAGAGAGTGAGAGGAAAGGGAGTGAGAGGAAGGGGAGTGAGAGGAAAGAGAGTGAGAGGAAAGGGAGTGAGAGGAAAGGGAGTGGAAGGAGTGAGAGGAAAGAGAGTGAGAGGAAAGAGAGTGAGAGGAAAGAGAGTGAGAGGAAAGGGAGTGGAAGGAGTGAGAGGAAAGAGAGTGAGAGGAACGTGAGTGGAAGGAGTGAGAGGAAAGAGAGTGAGAGGAAAGAGAGTGAGAGGAAAGAGAGTGAGAGGAAGGGGAGTGAGAGGAAGGGGAGTGAGAGGAAAGGGAGTGAGAGGAAGGGGAGTGAGAGGAAAGAGAGTGAGAGGAAAGGGAGTGAGAGGAAAGGGAGTGGAAGGAGTGAGAGGAAAGGGAGTGGAAGGAGTGAGAGGAAAGAGAGTGAGAGGAAAGGGAGTGAGAGGAAAGGGAGTGAGAGGAAAGAGAGTGGAAGGAGTGAGAGGAAAGAGAGTGAGAGGAAAGAGAGTGAGAGGAAAGAGAGTGAGAGGAAAGAGAGTGAGAGGAAAGAGAGTGAGAGGAAAGAGAGTGAGAGGAAAGAGAGTGAGAGGAAAGAGAGTGAGAGGAAAGAGAGTGAGAGGAAAGAGAGTGAGAGGAAAGAGAGTGAGAGGAAAGAGAGTGAGAGGAAGGGGAGTGAGAGGAAAGGGAGAGGAAAGAGAGTGAGAGGAAAGAGAGTGAGAGGAAAGAGAGTGAGAGGAAAGAGAGTGAGAGGAAAGAGAGTGAGAGGAAAGAGAGTGAGAGGAAAGAGTGAGAGGAAAGGGAGTGAGAGGAAAGGGAGTGAGAGGAAAGGGAGTGAGAGGAAAGAGAGTGAGAGGAAAGAGAGTGAGAGGAAAGAGAGTGAGAGGAAAGAGAGTGAGAGGAAAGAGAGTGAGAGGAAAGAGAGTGAGAGGAAAGAGAGTGAGAGGAAAGAGAGTGAGAGGAAGGGGAGTGAGAGGAAAGAGAGTGAGAGGAAAGAGAGTGAGAGGAAGGGGAGTGAGAGGAACGAGAGTGGAAGGAGTGAGAGGAAAGAGAGTGAGAGGAAAGGGA
>JAWRVZ010000215.1:722500-810000 GCA_037043235.1 Rhodeus uyekii | reverse complement strand
GAAACACATTGATATTCTAATCAGTTCTTGCTTTCCCTGGGAATCAAACCCATGACCTTGATGTTGCAAGCGCCACTCTTTTTATTCAAAGTGACCAACAGGATTCACCCGGAAGCACACGGATCATGGATCTGGTTGTGCCGGAGCTGCAGGGAATATCAGATCCCGGCCGGTTCTACTCTTATCCCGTGTTTGAGGAACTCCGGACTCAAGGATACTGGACGCATGGGTCAGGCACCGCACCAAAATCCCAGGATTATCCAAATACAGAAATTTGAAATGGTTATTTAATATATAAATAATCTTTCACTGAATGACCAGCACTAATAGCATAGCGTGTTGATCATCAATGAGATGAGAAGAGCCCATTGACAGTTCAGACAGCCTATCAGCGCCAGCTATCAGAGCGCCAAAGACAACAACCCTCAAAAGAACGAAAAAGGAACATGCATTGATGTACATGATGCGAGTTATTAAATGAGAATGTACATGATGCAAGTTATTAAATGAGAATGTACATGATGCGAGTTATTAAATGAGAATGTACATGCTCGAGTTTTTGGTGTCTTTTTACACAACAGTGTTGCCGCAATTTGTTTGATGAAGCGATCGGCATTCATCTAAAAAAAAAAATGTACATATACACAGTACAGTGCATGTTTGCAAACAACAAAAGGCATTTGTAAAATAGGGATGTGCCTTTCGACTAATTTTTTAGTCGTTTAAACGAAAATTTTGTAACCAACTAGTCGACTAGTCTAAAAGTAAAGCCGTTAGAAATAAGGTCAAAACTGCAGCTTTATGTAGCGAGAGGCGTGTGTGTCGGTTTCATGGTGATGCCCGTGACAATAGCTAAAATAAATAGGTAAAAAATAAAAAAGTATATATCTATACATTTATTTAAACTGAACGTGATCACAGTGACGGACAGTTGTATCAAATGAAGCGATGAAGTGGCTGTTTCGGCTCGTCTCTCCAAACATTTCCGTGTCTGTGATTAATATGGCTATGCTCGGATCCAGTGGAATCATTATATGTCAGTTTATAAAACACTTTTCTGTCTCCTCCTACTTTAAAATACTCCCACACAGCGCTCGTCTTTCAGTGTCATTATTAAACCCACCGTGACTGATATAAACAAAATGCAAGGGAGATCTGCCGTAAAGATTTAGTTTCTGCTCGGATTTTTTCAAACGTTTTAAGTTACTGTTTTATTATATTTTATAATATTCTCGCTGATATAGTTTTCTTTTTGTTTCCATGGCGACGCGTCATGCCTGTCACCTGACACACTGCAGCCGCAAAAGCACTATGACAGATGTATCGCATTTATTTAGTTTTGCTTATTTATTCAAAATATTCACACACACTTGTTGGCTTTTTCATCAATTACCTGATATTCCAATTCTCAAATATGTGGAAGTGAATGTGTTTTGTCGCTTAAAAGCCTTTTATAATGATCATGTCAGCTGATCTATAATGCGAGACGGGCGCAGCAGTTCAAAGAGTCTAATCTGCCGGATTTACAACACGTAAATTCAGTCCCTTCTCTCGAAATACATGAAAGTAAGTGTCCGGTGAAGTGGGAGAAGAATATGAAGTTTATAGTTACCCATGCAATGTGTATCTGATATGAATAAAACACCTTGTCAGTTTATAATTCAACAGATAGCTGTGATATATGACAAACACTGAGCGCGTCTGTCGTGACCCTCAAGGCACGAAAACACGTTTGAATTTAGCAATTGATCACGAGACGCACGGAACGTTCTAATCCCACGTGTGGTCGCGCGCGTCAGAGGGTTACATGATTAAAACGTCATTTGAACAATAAAATCTTGTGTTTTGTTTCTTGTGTAGTCGACTAGTGTTTTCGGTGTCGACTAGTTGCACCCTGTACCGTGTAGTTGACTAGTCGACTACACTCGCACATCCCTAAAAACCACCTTCGATTCTTGAAACAAACCTTTAATTATATTCTCCAACAATGCAAACACAAAGATTGCTCACAAAATCACAAAAAGCGTGCGGGTCTACAGCGTGTTTTCCCTCAGACGAGATCAACGACAGGGAGTGAACTGTGAGCGGACCGCCATCCACGTGCAACGCAAACTCAAGTGAACGCAGTGAACTAGCTACGCTAATTAGTCACGAAATAACCATGTGAAGCGGCGACTTTGTCCCTTTTTTGTGCTCGAGATATTAGATTTCATAACTGACATTAAAGAATCGAAAATACTGAGACAAATAGGGAGTTTGGCGGTTCCACTTCAAAAACGTTGACATAATAGTATTGGTGAGTTTACCATGACTCGAGATAAGTGAACTCCACTGTATATATAATTTATACAAATAAAAAAAGTTATATATAAATGTATTTATATTATATATAAAATGCAACATAAAATGTAAATATAAAATATATCAAGTAATTCATTACACGTGTGAAAATTATTCTTCATGCACTCCATAATTTCAGCTGATGAAAGAAGTTCATTCTGTGCCTTCCTTTAATTCACTTAAATTAAAAAATGGTTTGACTTTTTTTAGGTCTAAAAATATTAAAATGTAAAGCTGAAAGGCTGAGATTGAGAAGAAAAATATATATTTCATAGAAACATCAGAATCCCAAACAAACATTAAAGTTTAAATAGACGACTGCCACCGAGTAAATTACATTTTAACAACAAACTGGAGTAAAAACATCACAATGTTGACAGTTTTCCTGCGTTTATCAGAAGCTTTTATCACTGCATTCAAGAAACACATTGATATTATAATCAATCCAGATTGAGAAGTTTTTATGCGCAGCTGCAAACAATGTGTAATTTGAGTGTTGCTTTTTATATCTAATAATAAACAGCATGCTAATAGTTCTGGGGCATATTCTTCGTACGTCGCTTACTACATCCAAGATCAGATGACACATCCGGGATGAGATAATCGCGCTAACTATGATCTGGATTATTCGGTTCTTTAAACGCACCTGTTGTTGACGATTAGTATAGCTGGATTGAGTTATCTGAGATCATTGTGTGTTCATGTGCTGCTTAAAAGGGGATATGTCTCGATAGTAGAAACACTGATCAGCAACATTTTGATTGGTCAGTGAGCATGCTGAAAGAGCACGCACAGTATTTCTCAGCGGCACGTCTCTGGATTTCAGTGTTTAATTAAAACACAAGGCAACACTTTAAAGCTGCAAAAGCCAGGAAAGAGGACTGGCAAAAAGTTGCCGACAAATTAAATTTGTGAGAAGCCTAGTGATCGTGTGTGTAATTATATTGACTCATATTAATTGTACTGTATTTCATAATCCTCTTTTATATTAGAGCCACCACAGGACCCACTAGAACTTGGGAACAAGTAAAAGTAAAATGCAAAAATATTCTGCAAAATAGTATCTTTACTACTTGCACTGTGCTGCAAAAAAAGAGTCAATTAATGAAATAGAATTGCAAAAACTAATAAAGCAGAAAGTCAGACTTGAGATTGAATTGCTTCAAGAGGAACTTCAAAGTTAATAAAATACACACTGTACTATTGAGGACCTTGCATGATTTATTTATTTCATTCCACAGGCAAGAGATGATCAGCTGGATTTTTTTAAATAAATAAAATAAACTGTAAACTAACTGTGTGCAAAGTTCCCTTTTTTCAAAAATGACTGCTTGAGTGCTGGTAACTTTGCGAATGGCACGACACACAGCACTTTCACAATGCTCTCCAACAGTGTAAATGAACGTGCCGCTTGCAAAGTAGCGCAAGGCAATACACACAGTTTGAGCTGTAGCTAACACCCGACTACGACTAATTGTATCTAAATTAACTAGATACATTATACCCTCACGTGAAAAACGAAATATTATATATATATATATATATATATATATATAATATATTATATTTCGTTTATATTAAATATTAAAATAAATATATTTTAATATATTAAATTGCACCTTCAGCAACAGGTGTCTCTCGTAAAAACGGACAGGACATGTTGCGACAAACTTCCCATTTCACCTCCGCTTGCGTGAACTAATCCTGCTAACTTGAAGTAAGCTGCTCCGAGCAGGTTCACTTCAGCGGACCTGTTACTATGACAACAAGTCCCGGATGAGCGTCGAAGAACCGAACAATCCAAGATCATGCGAAATCGTCAACAATCTAATCCAGCTAAGTGAGTTAGCGAGGTACGAAGAATATGCCCCTGATGTTGCACTTTAATATTATAGTGATGCATTATTAGCACAGATCATTTGTTCATCTTTAAAAAGCTTTACGTTTAGTTGAATGCATGTAAAGAGAGACACAATCTGCAGTTTAACGGTCATTTACTGCACTCTGTGTTTGGTTTTCTCCCGAACGTCACAACAAACCAGGAATAAAGGAGCGATTCACAGCGTTTCCATGATCCCATTCCAGCAGAACCATCCCCACACACACACACACACACACACACACACCATACCCAGCTGAGAGACGCTATTCACACACACAGAGCAGTGCTTCAACAACCAGACCAGCTTTCATTCACATCTATATTTCTTCATAACAGGACTGTGGAAACACGACACCTTTAAATACTGATAAATCTCACTATATTTGGGATTCAGTCAAATACACAAATTTGGTCATTATTCTTTTGTTAATATATAATTGAGATCCTGGTGGTGTTTGTGAGAGACGAGCACTTGCTCAGAGTTGTTCAATTATATAATCTGCTAGTTATGCAATAAAAAAATAAAAAACTGCTCCCTTAAAAAGCTTCTCAGCAAATCCAGCGTATCAGCAGCACACGGAGCAAACCATGACACAGAAACGAAACACCATCACATCATCACAACACAATCACACACACCATCACATCATCACACACACACACTATCACATCATCACAACACAATCACACACACCATCACACACACACACCATCACATCATCATCACACAGTCACTGTGCAGCAAAACCACAGTTTCCAGCTTTACAATGAATGAAGATGATGCAAGAAAAAGTAAAAATGACCTCACACACACACACACACACACACACATCAGCTCACACACACACACACACGTATACACATCAGCTCACACACACACACACACACACACACACATCAGCTCACACACACACACACACACACACGTATACACATCAGCTCACACACACACACACACATCAGCTCACACACACACACACACCAGCTCACACACACGTATACACACACACACACACACACACACACCTGTGTATTTTGGTTTCCGTGTCCCTCCCTAGAATGACACACGTGTGATGAGCGAGAGCATAGGTGTGTGATCTCACACATGAACACGGTTACACAACAACAACAACAACAACAACAACAGCAGCAGCGTTTCTGAAACTGTGTGAAAGCGTCTTTACGGCAGATAAATCGATTAATCGCAACAGATCTCAGCTTCAAACGAGGCGTCAGTTTCTTTTTCATGTTGCGCTAAAAGATTTTAGCGATGAAACTGATATATTGATACATTATATATTGAAATAAGTGCCGTCTTACTATAACAGGTACAATTACAATAAAGTAATACGTTCAAAAATGTACAAAGTAAACAAACACTTCAAACAGAATATAAGGTTAACATTAACGCAATAAACAATAGCTACATTTGTTACAGAAGTTATTATTCTATCATAATTAGTTTTTATTGCATTGCTGATGGTTTACTCATGTAATTACTGAGGATCTTTTTCCTACGTTAATCTAGTTTTTAATCACTGAAGCGTCAATAAATGTAATGTTTCTCATATTTAAATAATACTTTGATCGTATTGCCCACCAATAATCATGATTTTTATTGTGACTACACTGATTTTTGCCATAACAGACCAGTTCTACTTTATGGATCCTTGTGTTATTGATACAGAGCTTTTCTTTAATATGCCTATTAATAAAAGCCAATAATCAAGTGTGAACACTCAAATCATGTACTGACGTTAAAGAGACTATTTACATTATTATCTTGTTAACATGGTAATTTTGTTCATGTAAACCATCTTTGCTTTATTTCTTCCTGACTTTGTGACAATCTCTTCGAAAAACGAAGCTTTTAGTGTGGTCAAACAATTTCACTTTAAACCCTTCCCTATTTTAGCTTTTCAGTAGAGAGTGGCGCTTGCAACATCAAGGTCATGGGTTTGATTCCCAGGGAAAGCAAGAATTGATTTAGAATGATAATGTGTTTCTTGAATGCAATGATAAAAGCAGCTGATAAATGCAGGAATGTGAATGTAATTGTATCAGATGTGGGAAGAGAGACGCTCGGCTCTTCATCCTAAACACTAGGATTCATGAGCGGGAGAAGGACTCGGGATCAGGCCTGGGATTCCCCACCCAGCTCCTGGCAGACCGGCGGGCGCTTGCGTAACGCAGATCCTGCCAAGGGAACAGTATGAACACTAGGCGAGCAGATATAGGTGCAGTCCTCGCGCCGCCGGCAGCAACAAACATGCGCTTGGATCTGACGAGGTGGAAAAAACAGGGAGCGGTTTCTAAGGAGCACGGATAGTTTTAGGGAGTAGCTCATGTGGAAAAACACGTCTGGCTGAAAGCGCCGGTCGCACCCGCTGGACATAAAAGTCCAGCGCAGAAATGATCCCCAGTGCACCGTTTAGGTGGAACACACGTCTGAGAATAAACCTTAAGTAGCTGTAAAGTCATGACTTGTTCGGAAAAGTTTTGTTTCGTGAGCTGTAATGTTTAAAGTAAAAATTAATTATGCGCTGTACGGTTTACTGTAAAGTTCAGTGAGCTGTACTGTTTCTGTAAAAATGTATTTGAGCTATAATGTTTACTGTAAAGTTCAGCGAGCTGTACTGTTTCTGTAAAAATGTATTTGAGCTATAATGTTTACTGTAAAGTTTAGCGAGCTGTACTGTTTCTGTAAAAATGTATTTGAGCTATAATGTTTACTGTAAAGTTTAGCGAGCTGTACTGTTTCTGTAAAAATGTATTTGAGCTATAATGTTTACTGTAAAGTTTAGCGAGCTGTACTGTTTCTGTAAAAATGTATTTGAGCTATAATGTTTACTGTAAAGTTTAGCGAGCTGTACTGTTTCTGTAAAAATGTATTTGAGCTATAATGTTTACTGTAAAGTTTAGCGAGCTGTACTGTTTCTGTAAAAATGTATTTGAGCTATAATGTTTACTGTAAAGTTTAGCGAGCTGTACTGTTTCTGTAAAGTTCCGAGAGCTGTACCGTTTACTGTAAAGTTCCGAGAGCTGTACCGTTTACTGTAAAGTTCCGAGAGCTGTACCGTTTACTGTAAAGTTCCGAGAGCTGTACCGTTTACTGTAAAGTCATCCCAGAGGGGCAGCGTGCTTGGAAATAATATTTCATGGTCTATAATTCCATTCACAGCAAGCGATTTAGATCTAACTTGCTGTACTAAATAAAGACAACATTACCTCACACGTCTGATAAAAGAATTACGTTATATGCGCATACCTTAAAAACAGGATAAATGAGCACTATTGCCATAGCTTACTCACACTTTTAATAAGCATAGGAATTTCTCGAATTATAAATAACCTTTTACATATTTGGGATGTTTGCATTGTGAGAATGCAAGAGGAGATTTCTGATAAACGCGAGTCGTTAGGTAACGTCTGCTCAGTGTAATCCGACGGTGAGGCGGCTTTGTTTGCTCACTCATTTATGCTTTTACAATGGGGTAATTTTGTTGCTCAAGAGTTACACAACACAAACAAGTTTGACTTCACCTGAATTCAACAGAAGCAGCAGCACAAATAAATACCAGAATAAAGATACTAATGAATCGAGAAATGTGTGTTGAGTAGATCAAACACTGGGATTAAAGTACAGAAATACTAATCGAAAAAAAGTATAAAGTACAGAAAGTAATCGAATGTAAACAACACTGAACAGACTTTCAGTCCGGTATTAATTAAGTACATAGGCTATTATTATTCCATACAATTAAAGCTATTGTTTGTTGATTTAACAACATTAAGTGACACGTATTACATTAAGATCCATTAAACAGTTACGCATGCATTTTCTTTCTCATCTGTTTAAGACATACATCTACAAGCATTAATTATAAGCAACTAAACAAGCCTTTAGTTAACCAATAAACATTCAAATGCATTTGTAGATGGAGTCGCATGATTCAAGGCGTTTTAAACACAGGGGAAATAGGATAATTAAATCCATGTTTACATGTCAAATTATATTACAAATCGTTTGGATTAAATGTATATCATGCATAATTTACAACAACATCTCTATTTTACAATTTCAAAGACTAATGCAGAAATTGCAGTACAAATACCATCCAAAACCTCTCCACATATATGAAAACATTCATAAAAAGCTCATGTATTTGAATACGGCTCATGCTGAAGTGGCTTCTTTTACATGAAAATCCATCAGACGCTCTCAGATCAACAAATAAACACAAAACGCACTGAAGTCTAAACGTCGAGCATCAGCAACGGTGAAGGTCTTTGCACATATAAACGGCACAACCAGTACTGTCATGTAAATACATCTTTTCAAGAATACACAGTAAAACAATTGCATAATCGCAGTTCACCGCATGTGCGGCTTTATTATAATGCACTGCAAACAATGAAGCAATAACATCAAACATCAATAAAACTACACTTACAGTAAAAACAGAAGTCAATCTGAAGATCGTGTGCTTTCTGAAACACTCAAGCTGTTTTCTCACCAAATTAATTTCCTAGATGTTTACGATTATTGCATACAAATTTTATTTGATAGCAATTGCACGATATATTGGTATCTGCCGATACATGTTCATTTTTAATACTATCTGCCGATATATGTTCATTTTAATGCTAATGGGAGATATATGAATTTTTTTTATACTATCTGCCGATTATATAATCATATTTACTGCTATCAGTCAGCATAATCTATTTTTTTATATAATCGGCCAATATATGATTTGTAACCTTATCTGCTGATTATATGAGCATATTTAATGCTATAGGCGAGCATATTATATATTTTTTAATAATATCGGACAATACATGACGATTTTTTATATTTTCTACTGATTACAAGACAATTAATGCTATAGAACAGCATATTTTCTTTTTATATTATCATCCAATATGATAATTTATAATATTATCTGCCGATTATATGATAATTTTTAATGCTATTGGCCAGCATAATTTTTTTTTTCGGCCAATATATGATCATTTTTAATATTATCTGCTGATTACATGATAATTTTTAATGCTACCGGCCATCATGTTATCATTTATTTTAGATCATTGGCCAATATATGATCATTTTTAACAATATCTGCCAACATATGTTACTTTCTAAGGCTATTAGCAGACATATGTTGGTTTTTGGCCGATATATGCTCCATTTTTAATGTTAATGCAGAAACTAATACAGGTCCAAACACATGTACTGTCGCTTTAAGAGCTGCACGCGTCTCAATCACTATCTAGGCTGCAGTTCTGAAACTCCCTGCGTTCGGAACACCAGCGTTCTGAGTGTCGCCTAGCGAGGGCGCGCGCACGGTATTCGAGGGAGCGCGAGCTGTATTGGCACGCAGCCTCGGCTAGCCCTGTTAGCGCTACATGCGAGCAAAAGCACACACACAAGTACTCAAATGCTGCGATAATAACGATGATATAGTTATTAATCTTATCGTGAGAACACGTTAGCCGCTGCTTGCCGCGAAACTTACCCTCCAGCAGACGCTGAATGATGCTGTCTATGTTGAGTTTGTCGATGTCAGCCATGACTAGCCGGATAAATCACAAACGCCACCACTCAAAACACCCAGAATCGACGAGTAAAAGCGTTCCGATAACAAACGAACAGATTTAGTGGACAGAAAGGTTAAAAGCCGCGTGTTTGCGCGTCAGGCGCTGCGGCGGATCACCGGCTCTGCGGAAGGACACACTGTCTGCGCGCTGATCCAGCGGCGGTGACGCGGCGCGCGGAGGAACACAACACTCCCGCGCGGAGGAGACAAATAGTGCGGAGGAAAGGGGAGGGAACACTTTTTTATTATTTTTTTAAATTATGAATGCTTGAACAATTACCAAACAAAACTGCTAACGGTGTACATGTAAAATATAGAATATTTATATATATATACAAATAAATGTATTAAAAAAATAAACCGTCTTAAAGGGTTTTTGTTTTGTTTTTCTCCATAATAGTAATTAAATAGTTTTCAAAATCTTTCAGTACCACAGAAAAAAATAGGTTTCTGATTGTTCTATCAGAACAAATTGTTCTTGTTTAATTATGTATTTCCTCATTTTCCAAACCCTTTTCATTATAATAGTAAAAAACAAATATCACATGTTCATATAGAATATATATAACGTTGAGGAACGTGTTGAAGCTCAGCATCATATTTCTTCATCTCTTCTTTTAGGAAATGACATTTTCTTGAGATGTTTCACCATCAGATTGCAAAAGAAACACTTACAGTCTGAATAAACCACATCAAAACAGTTTCATCACAGCAAAGCAACACTGTGTAACAGAGACATGATATGATTTTCTTTTTCATTACAAGTTCTTTCATTATAACTCTTTGGAAAACACATACTCACGTACACGCACAGACATACACTTACTCACTCTTACTCACACACACACTCTTACACTCACATGGATATGTGTGGCATGTTGAGACCGGTGCTGTCCTCTAGTGTTTGTCTTGTGCAGTGACTTCAGTTCAATTCAGTTCCATTTATTTCCATTTATTTATTTATTTATTTATAACTGGGAATTTAAATTGACAGAAATAATTCACTGACTTACGATTCAAAGAAATCAGTCACACAACAAAACATAAACAGCAAATCACGAGCCATGAATAATAACTCTCTGATATGTAGAATAAGGCACTGTGACATTTCAACCACATCGTTTTCACAACATAATATAAATAAATAAATGTGGCGAAACACATATTAACATCCATTCTATGGGTAATGTAGAGAGTATTAGAGCATTATGGGAAATGAAGCAGAAAAAAGTAAATTTTTAATGCAATATATCATCAAACACATTTCTACTCATTTCACACATTAATTAATAATATAAGGTCGTGTTTGTGGATGAAAACACAATTCTGGGTAAATCACACTTAAAATTAAAAGTATAAATAGCCATTATGTGGATTTATTTGAATGCTTTTATCACTTTGATTCTGAATGAAGAACAATCCAATTGCGTTAAAATAAGTGATAAAAAGAAAAAATGCAGAGAACAAGTGAAGGTTAATGTAATATAATTAGCTATGTATGTAAGTCAATGGAAAATGCAAACCATGATGGCATGCATTTTGCGGAAGAACATTGTTTTGGTTGTGGGGATGAATATGACCCATAATGCTTTGCAGTGAACTCTGTTAGAACATGTTGAGTGACAAAAACAGCCTCATCTCTGCATAATGTTTACATCTCAAATCCTTCCGTTCTTCTGCTGAAGCCGAGCTCATGTTGATTCTTGTTTTATTACGGGCATCTCGTTCTCTTTTCTCCGCAGATTCTCCTCTGTTCTGCGTTTGTTTAAACGGCTGATTCTTTTTTTTATGTTTTATAGGTTTGTTATTCACATATACACACACACACACACACACACAAACACACATTTACACACACACACACACACACACACATATATATATATAAACACACACACGTATACACACATGCAGACACACAAACACACGTATATATATATATATATATACACACATATATATACACTATCACAAACACACACATACAAACTCACATATACACACACATATATTTTATATATATATATATATATATATATATACACACACACACATATATATACACAAGCACAAACACATATACACACACACAAACACACGTATGTACATATATACACACACACACATATACACACACATAAACTCACATATACACACACACAAACTCACATACACACACACACACACACAAACAAACACATATACATGCACACTTACAAACACACTCGTATACACACACACAAACACAAACACACACATAATCACACACACACCTAATAATTCCCATTACAGTTTTTTTGGATTGCTTACACACTCAAATTAAAAGTAGTACACTATTAGCAAAACCTTACACTCAAAAAGCAAAACATCAGCCCATATTTGCACAACTATAAGCACATTGTCAACCTCACACATGTTGCAAAACTCTACACACAGTGATTTGCAAAACACTAAACACACTTAACAAACATTACACACAAAAATCTATCATGAAGTCACTTCCTTTCAACACCAAAGCACTGAGTGTCAAATTAGCGCACCGTCCAACCAACTGGTTCAACACAGTCATCAGGTGTGCAAACACTTGTTTGCTTAATTGTAGACACACCGATCGGGTGTAAAAGCACTATAAACGCAGCAGGTGAGTTCATCGGTCTTCAAGCACAATGGAAAGAGTCAGAGATAGAGTAAGATGAGGATGAGGATGAGGATGAGGAGGACAAGGAGGAGGAGGAAAGGGTGGAGGAGGAATCAACAGAGGAAGAAGAAGAGATGGAGGCCATGCTGGAGGTAGAGGTAGAGGTAGAGATAGAGGAAGAGGAAGGCAAGAAGGTGCTCAAAAAGGACAGAATCTGACAAATGAGATTGTGCAACACTGGTTGATCACGTTGTCAACCGCGGCCTGCTGCTGAGGAAGGCTGGACTGCGAGCACAGCCAAATCTAAGCCCATACACACTGAAAATAGGGGTTGTAAAAATATCATCATATCAAAAACATCTGCACTGTTTCAGTAACTGCTTAGAGTACTGTATTCTATTGTATATACTAGATCTACGCTGAACTACACAATTTTGCCTGACGCTGTTCTTCAGGGAGTTTTACAAATGGATGGAGAGGAGATCCAGAATCAAGTGAGTTCGTTTGCGTAGATGAGGCTGGGTTCAACCTGACGAGAACACGAAGGAGGGGAAGAAACATCATTGGCCACAGGACTACAGTCAATGTCCCAGGGCGGTGTGGGGGCGATATAACCCTCTGTGCAGCCATTGCAGAGAACGGGTCCTCCACCGCCATGCCCATATGGCCCTTACAGCACAACACTCATACTTGCATTCTTGGACCAATTGCACAACATTACAGCAGCAAATCAAATCCATCATATTGTCATTGTTGTCTGGGACAATGTGTCTTTCTATGCTCTGGTTCAGAACTGGTTTCAGCAACATCCACATTTCACCGTCCTATACTGATACTTTCAACCCTGTAGAAGAGTTTTTCTGGGCATGGCGGTGGAAGGAATATGATCTCCGTCTCCAGGCTGAGTTTCCATGGAGGAGCCTGTGACCAGATGGAGGAAACAGCAATGCAAGGATGGATTCGTCATTCAAGACGTTTCTTTCCAAGGTGTCTTGCTAATGACAACATTGCCTGCGACGTTGATGGAAATCTCTGGTCAGATCCAGCTAGGTGAAAAGACAATGTCTAGTTTTGTTTTGTTTTTACAGTGAACTTCCAGTACAATACGGAAAGTGACATTGTTACAGTATTATGAATGTCCATGTCAACATTTTGGGAGTGTTGAGAAATACAGTTTTTCTCAATTGCTAAAACACTAAACTCTATTGTCTGAACCAAATTCTCAGTTGCCTGAACTCACTGATTGAATCAATCACTCTTTTGGCAAAACCATGAGCACTTTTCACCTGTTTAGACACATTTTCATTGCGATGCACTCGTGCTGCATAATACTGAGCACACGTGACAAAAGTCAGACACAATTAAAGCCCTGTTCTCAACACTTGAACACAACAACTCAAAACTGATCACACTTGTGTCTAATGATGTGAGGGAACATATAGAGTGAGCAGTTCAGAGACAATGGATAGAAATCTGAGAGGAAGAGTTTGTGTGAGCGGAGGTGGAGGTGATCATTGTGGTCAGCGAAGACAAAAAACTTCTGATGTAATATCTGATGACATCAGAGCTTGTGATTGACCATGTTCTCTAAAGCAATCCAAAAAAAAGTAAAATCTCGCCAAAAATTGCATTCAAAAATAGAAACTTTCTGGACAAAAAAAGGGAACTGAACCCATAACCTTAGCGTTGCAAGCGCCACGATCTACTGTTAGAGATACAGGAAATGTTTTTTTTTTATATCTGAAGTCACTCTGATTCCCAACACTCGGTTTTTTTAAAAGCATAGATATTTGTACTGGAAAACAAGAAATCATTTTCTTTGCATTGCAGAGACGATGAAGGTCGTGGAAGGTCGTGGGGATCAGACAGAGATCAGATTACAGACTGCACACAAATAACCGCGCAGGCTTTGACTTCATCCCAGCGGAAAATAAAAGCACTGCCACCTGTTCCGAGAGAGGGACAGAAACCCCGAGGACATTCACTGACATCACACAGGAAGTGTCGCGCCAGACACATGATGTCACTTCCTGGAGGACGACGTCACGACGGAACTGGCTGACAAGGGTTTCACAAAAGAAGAACCGAACGTGATATTGAGTGTGTAGAGGGGGAAGCATTTCCTCAATATTTCATTTAAAGAAAGACAAAATACCTTGAATAGGTTACAAATGTTACTAACAGATTCTACATTAAGACAGTTGTTTGGCATTACAAGTATTCTTATGCAAGTGAAGCATTATACGATAAAAACTGCATAAATATCCAGAACAGAATTACATTCCTGCATTTATCAGTCGCAGAGAGAGAGAGTGTGAGAGTGTGTGTGTGTGTGTGTGTCTGAGTGTGTGTGTGTTTGTGAGAGAGTGAGTGTGTGTTTATGTGTGTGTGAGAGAGAGAGAGAGAGTGTGTGTGTGAGAGAGAGAGAGAGAGAGAGAGAGAGAGTGTGTGTGTGTGTGTGTGTGTGTGTGTGTGTGTGTGTGTGTGTGTGTGTTTGTGTGTGTGTGTGTTTGTGTGTGTGTGTGTTTATGTGTGTGTGAGAGAGAGAGAGAGAGTGTGTGTGTGAGAGAGAGAGAGAGAGAGAGAGAGAGAGAGTGTGTGTGTGTGTGTGTGTGTGTGTGTGTGTGTGTGTGTGTGTGTGTGTGTGTGTGTGTGTGTGTGTGTGTGTGTGTGTGTGTGTGTGTGTGTGAGAGAGAGAGAGTGTGTGTCTAACAGTAGAGAGCAGCGCTTGCAACATCAAGGTCATGGGTTTGATTCCCAGGGAAAGCAAGAACTGATTAGAATGTCAATGTGTTTCTTGAATGCGATGATAAAAGCAGCTGATAAATGCAGGAATGTTGATTCATAAACGTTTTCTTTCATCTGCTACTTTCATATCTCCTTCTTTCTTCTCAGACAATAATACCATTTACACTCCAATCAATATTTCATGTCAATTTATTGATTTACCCATCTCAATATTCTGCAGGTAAATGTTGACAGGTAACATGCCAAACATGTGCAAACAGAATATAATCATACATTAAAAAAATTCTGAACATTCTCCCTTCAGAAACTTTGAGCTCGAGCCTGTCAATCATAAACCGGTGGGCGTGTCCGAGCGCACAGGGAGCGCCGGGATTGGCTGAGGACTGAGCGGTCACTCCTGGTCTTTCTCCTCTCCGTGAGTGATGATGTGCACCAGGTTCCGGTAGTCCAGGTTTCCCGTAGCATCTGGAGGGAACGCGGCGAACATCTGCTCCATCTGAAAACGACAGGACAGTCAGAGGTGATGGCACTGTATCCATGGCAACCTTCAGCATCAGGACCGATGTGCATCTCACCTCCTCCGCAGAGAATCTGTCCGCCTGTGTGGTCAACATCTCAGTCACACTGGAGAGAGAGAGAGAGAGAGAGAGAGAGAGACATGTTTAGTGTCTTAATGAATGTGCATTCACTCCTTCAAGCTGGAACAGGAACAGGTAATACATACATACTTTTCCCGGATGATTTCTGAAATGTAGCACACGTTATTCACAATAACGCTGAATATCTTACTATTCCTTCTTCAGGATTCCCTTCCCTTCCGGATCGAACACTTTGAAGGCGTTGAGGATGGTTTCCTCGGGATCGGCGCCTGTGAGAAAACAAACCTGGTTGACAGAACGTCTCAACATGCCACACGTTCACCGGCACTCGACTCCTGAAACCCTGCCTTTGAGTTTCTCTCCGAACATCGTGAGGAAGACGGTGAAGTTGATCGGCCCCGACGCCTCCTTCAGCATCTCGTCGATCTCTTCCTGCTTCACGTTAAGCCTTCCTGTTAAAAGACGGAAGAGGTGCATGATGGGAAATGGGATTCAACAATCATCTATTAGTTCTGAATGAAACCGAACCGACGTGAGATGGGAAAATTGACCCAGTTTTTAGTCTTTAACTCTTCCTCTTTACTACATGTTATAGCATGAATGAACATCAGAAGGAAAGATGAAAGATGCAGAAATGAATCATGTCTCATGTAATCAATCAATCAATCAATCGGTAAAACATCTGGAGCTCAACATGTCACTCAAACACCTCCAGGGTTCACAGTTCGTTATTTAGCTTTAGTTTTCAAAAGTTTTTTTTTTTTTCCAAAAAATCAGTATTGGCAATTTTGTATCAGTGCATATAGATATTATAAAATACACAATTTATATATATTTATATTGTTGAATTAAAATGCAATTTTATATATATATATATATATATAATTAAAATAAAATTTACTTAATACAAATTTTATATATATTAATTAAAATTTAATTTAATGAATTAAATTTTTAGACATATTATTTCATTAAAATGTAATTTACTTAATACAATTTTATATATATATTAGTTTTTTTTAAATATAAATACCCAGAGCTGCAAACGTGTCTCTCAGGTCATTCTTGTCGATGAATCCGTCTCTGTTTTGATCCATGATGGTAAATGCCTGAAAAAAAGAGAGAACAACACTCAATAAAACTTTAGACATATTTTCTTTAAAATAGTACTAATAAAAATTATAAAAACCTTCAGTTAAATTAAAATAAAAACAAAAATTGAACTTGAAATAATAACAAAAACTATAATCGTCCATTACCATTGAAATAACATATATATTTAATTAAAATGTAATGTGATTTAATTTTACATATACATGTATATTATTTATTTGAAATGTAATTTACTTAATAAAATTTGTATATATATTAATTAATATTTATTTTAATGAATTACATTGTTATACATATTATTTAATGTAATTAAAAAGTAATTTAATCAATGAAATTATATATATATATATATATATATATATATATATATAATTGTACATTTAAATAAATATATAAATAAATATATATGTATATGAGGTGAATTGAGCTCTTATGTGCATTTTATGAAGTATATTTGTGTGTGTGTGTGTGTGTGTGTGTGTGTGTGTGTGTGTGTGTGTGTGTGTGTGTGTGTGTGTGTGTGTGTGTGTGTGTGTGTGTGTGTGTGTGTGTGTGTGTGTGTGTGTGTTGAGCTGCTGTCACACATGTGCCGGTTATCCCCGCAGAATTCAGTGAATCTGGTATGTTAAGGAGAGTCTCTATAAATATATATTTCAGTCCTCGACGGGGATCAGACGGGAATATCAGATTCCGCCGGGAGCTTTACAGAACGACAGCAGCTGCGCTTTAAACTGCATCCGGAAGTGAAAACACCTCCACAACTGCTGAAATTAAACCATTGCACTTTATTCTACTTCACTACTGTTCATAATCCAACTATTCATGTTTTGAGTCAGAAATTTCCCACTTAAACTGTCGTAAATCTTTGAAATTGGTCTGTTTTCAAAGAAGCCACTGTGCAGATTATTGGCTAAAGTAGAGAAATATATATGAAATATATTCTTTATATGTTTTTATATGAATATACGTATATGTATTCTAAAATAACTCTAAACTCAAATGTGATAAAATCAAAGCTATAAATCTGTTAATATCTCAGTGAATGAAATTTCCTTTCTTGGTGCCGACTGTGACTGTTTTCCTCAGGACCATTTCAGCTTTCTGAATAACAACCATGATTTGTGTGTGTGTGAGAGTGTGAGTGTGTGAGTGTGTGTGTGTGTGTGTGTGTGTGTTCAGACAGTAAGAACCAAAACCTTTACCAAGTTTTAAACTATTCCAATGAAATAAAATATTCTAAATAAACAAAACGAGAAGTTTTACAAGAGCATCAGAGGGATCAAGTGTTTCTGAAATCGTATTTAAATCTGACTCAAAGCCAAGTAAACTAAACTCAAACTGCACAAACTGAATCTGCTGCCAGTGCAGATGTGATGATGAAGCTGTTGAACACGCATTAATGATATTTGAGTTTTTGGGGCCGTTTCCATCATACGCACACATGAACTGCTACTGACAAACTTATATGTGCCAGCTTTTGTGTTTTTGGAGTCTGAAAGCCACCGACTGCAACTCAAGAACAAGAGCGAGAGTAAATGAGGACAGAATATTAATACTCTTAAAAAATAAAGGACCATGAAGGTCTTTTTAAAAACGTTCTCACACATATTTCTGTTCAATGAAAGTTTCTTTAACCATCGCTGAGAAGCTTCATTCTTAAGAGTATATTTCTTTAATGAACGAGTGTTTATGGTGATCATTTATTCTTAAGAGTGTACTTTTTTAAGAACGAGTGTTTAAAGTGCATTTCTTTAAAGAACGGGTTTTAAATGTGCATTTCTTTAAAGAACGAGTGTTTAAGGTGAAGGAAAGCGATCACACCTCCTTGAACTCCTGGATCTGAGTCTGTTCAAACATGGAGAAGACGTTGGAGTTCGCTCCTTCTGCCGACCTCTTCTTTGCTTTCTTGGGTGCCTGCACAAATCAATCGGTTCCAAAAGAACAAGATTATCCTTAAAATGTGACAGAAACTTTGATTCATTGTCATTAATGAGTTTTCAATTTTACAATTAAAAATTCAGATCCAATGATTCAATTGCAGGATCAGCAAGTGCAAAAAAAGAGCAAGTTGTGTGTAAATATGAAGGAATTTTTTGTATTGAGGTTTTTTACATTTTCATTCATGCATTTATTAGACGCTTTTATCCAAAGCCACTTGCATCGCATTCAAGAAACACATTGACATTCTAATCAGTTCTTGCTTTCCCTGGGAATCGAACCGATGACCTTGATGTTGCAAGCACCATCTGATCTGATAAATGCATGAATGAAAATTATTTTAACTAGACTTTGATTAATTCAGTTATTACGTCATGTTTTCACAACATAAGCACAGAAAATGAGATACTGAAACAACACTGATTTGACACGATATTTACTCAAAACCGAAAATGTAGGTATGTTTTGAAACTGACTCAAAGAAGAACTTTTGATCGTTCTGACCGATATATATCTCGAATTAAACTCCAGCAGAATGCACTTGTCTATCCCGCACCAGTGATTCCCAAAGCATCTCTGAATCCCCAGTAATTCTGGTTACTCACCATGAGCGCTGCGGGACGGACGGAGGCGCGCAGAACAATGAGGGGATCCCAAATGCAGCTGGACAATGGGGCGCGGATGGATGGCCTTTTGTAGATTAGCCGTGCTGGTGTCTACTGGCCGATATAAATAACACATGCCCTCTTTAGGAAGTGACAGGTAGATGATGATCCTCAATACAAACACACACACAAGCCTGATGGAGGAACAACAGGGGTTTAGAATGACAAGACCTTGTTCTGTGGAGGACAGATGGAAGAAGCGCTCAGCTGTTTGCTGGTGATGCCTGTCCAGATCTCTCCTCACCTCTTCCTGTGGAGTTTATTTCAGGGGTTTGCTTTAAGAGCTCAGTGAAGTCAAACAGACTTTCAGAGAGAGAAAGTATCACACCTGATAATGATTTCAAACTGCATCAGGGTTGAGCATCATTCAGATTTGAGATGAAGATGCCTCTGTAAAGTCACCATGAAATCCAAACTGACCATTCTGAGTAAACAGACGGATAGGTAGGTAGATATACTCAACATCCTATTAGCCTATTAGAACAGAAACTCTTAACTCTCTCTTTTCCAGCACTTTAGACACTGTTGCTCCATTGCGCTTAAAGAAGATTACAGAAAATAGTCCAACACCGTGGTACAACGAGCACACCCGGGCCCTCAAGAGAGCAGCCAGAAAAATGGAGCGGAGCTGGAAAAAAACTAAGCTTGAGGTTTTTCGCATTTCATGGAAAGACAGCTCTATTGCATTCAGAAAGGCCTTAAAATCAGCTAGATCTGCTTACTTTTCTACCCTCTTAGAAGAAAACAAATATAACCCTAGGTATTTATTTGATACAGTGACTAAATTAACAAGAAATAAAGCCTCAACCCCAGATGCTTTAAAACAGCACAGCACTAATGACTTCATGGACTTCTTTACTTGCAAAATTCATAATATTAGAGAGAAAATTATAACCATGCAACCGTCTACTACAATATTCCAAAATACAGTAAATTTTTGTGTACCTGAAGAAAAATTCCACTCCTTCATTGCTATTGGGGAGGAAGAATTGTCTAAACTCGTTAAATCATCAAAATCAACAACATGTATGCTAGACCCAATACCAACTAAGCTACTGAAATCATAGATCCTCTTCTTAATATTGTTAATTCATCTTTGTCATTAGGATACGTTCCAAAAACCTTTAAGCTGGTCGTAATTAAACCGCTTATTAAAAAAACACAACTTGATCCTACAGAATTAGTTAATTACAGGCCGATATCAAATCTACCTTTTTTGTCAAAGATTCTAGAAAAGGCAATATCTTTACAACTATGTTCCTTTCTAGAAAGAAACAGCATCTACGAGGATTTCCAGTCAGGATTTAGACCATATCATAGTACTGAGACTGCTCTCATTAGAGTTACAAATGATTTGCTCTTATCATCCGATCGTGGTTGTATCTCTCTGTTACTGTTACTGGATCTTAGTGCTGCATTTGATACAATTGACCACAAAATCCTTCTGAATAGACTTGAAAACTATGTTGGCATTAGTGGAGTTGCATTAGCCTGGTTCAAATCATACTTATCTGAGCGTTATCAGTTTGTAGCAGTAAATGAGGAGATGTCATATCGGTCACGGGTTCAGTATGGAGTTCCTCAAGGTTCAGTACTAGGACCATTGCTTTTCACCCTGTACATGCTTCCTTTGGGTGCAATTATTAGGAAGCATGGCATTAACTTTCACTGTTACGCTGATGATACTCAGCTCTATATTTCTTCTCATCCTGATGAAACGAAGAAATTCACTAAATTAACAGAATGCATAACTGATATAAAAAATTGGATGACTAATAACTTTCTGCTGCTAAATTCTGAAAAAACAGAGATTCTAATTATTAGACCAAAAAGTTCAGCACGTAATAATCTAGACTACTGCCTAACACTTGATGGCTGCTCTGTCAAGTCTTTGTCGTCAGTTAGAAACCTGCGTGTGCTCTTTGATACCAATCTTTCATTTGAAAGCCATGTTTCTAGCATCTGTAAAACGGCATTCTTCCATCTTAAAAATATATCTAAATTGCGACATACGCTCTCTAAGACAAATGTGTAAAAGTTAGTTCATGCGTTCATGAGTTCAAGGCTAGATTATTGTAATGCTCTACTAGGTGGTTGCCCTGCACGCTTAATAAACAAATTCCAGCTGATCCAAAATGCAGCAGCTCGAGTTCTTACTAGAACCAGGAAGTATGAGCATATTAGCCCAGTTCTGTCAAACCCGCACTGGCTTCCTATTAAACACCGAATACATTTTAAAATCTTGCTAATTACTTACAAAGCATTAAATGGTTTAGCTCCACAGTACTTGAGCGATCTCTTAACACATTATAGTCCTTCACGTCTATTGCGATCCCAAAATACTGACCAGCTTATAATACCTAGAATATCAAAGTCAACTGCTGGCGGTCGATCCTTTTCCTATTTAGGAAATATTTAGGAAATAATTTTCCTAAACTCTGGAACAGTCTTCCTAATACAGTTCGGGAAGCAGACACACTCTGTCAGTTTAAATCTAGACTAAAAACACATCTCTTCAACCTGGCATACACATAACACATTATACATAAATCACGTAAAATTATTGTTAGGCTGCATAATTTAGGTCAGCCGGAACCGGGAACATTCCCATAACACCTGATGTACTCGATACATCAGAAGAAGAATGGCATCTACGCTGATATTGGTCTCTGTTTATTCCGAGGTTACCGTGGTCAGCTGGATCCGGGCCGTATCCAGATCAGATGAAGGACAAACAGATGGACAAACAGATGGATAGATAGATAGATAGATAGATAGATAGATAGATAGATAGATAGATAGATAGATAGATAGATAGATGATGGATAGATAGATAGATAGATAGATAGATAGATAGATAGATAGATAGATAGATAGATAGATAGATAGATAGATAGATAGATGATGGATAGATAGATAGATAGATAGATAGATAGATAGATAGATAGATAGATAGATAGATAGATAGATAGATAGATAGATAGATAGATAGATAGATAGATAGATAGATAGATAGATAGACAAACAGATGGATAGATAGATCTTATCTCTCATACAACAGATGAAATCCAGGACCAGCATCTCAAAATATAATTCTGATCAATTTGATTATAATTCATGTATATTTAATTGTATGCAGTTGCTGGTTTAGTTGCTGATCTCTGTAATATACAGAATAAATGATGAAATGTAATCGATACTCATTGAGTCTTCTGGGTCTTTATTCATATTCCTCCGGCTGTGGAAAATCAATATTGGGATCTGTGAGCTTCAGATCAATTAAACCAATAGTGGCAATCGATACGTGACCTGTGACCCTCAAACATGATCCTCAGATTAGAGCAGTTCAGGTTTAATTTATCCGTTCCAAACATAATCCTCAATGAATAGTTCAACCAAAAATGAAAGTTGTCATTAATTGACATCTGTCGATGAAGAAACTCATATTTTCATAAACATTCATGCATTTATCAGACTCTTTTATCCAAAGTAACTTGCATAGCAATCAAGAAACACATTGACACAGAGCGGCGCTTGCAACATCAAGGTAATGGGTTCGATTCCCAGGGAAAGCAAGAACGGATTAGAATGTCAATGTGTTTCTTGAATGCAATGATAAAAGCGTCTGATAAATGCATGAATGTGAGCGTATGAGCTCTAAGCGGATTGATTGATTGATTGATTGATCGATCTCCTCCCCCGCAGCTGCTGCTGTAGATGTATTGATGAATTTATGGAGCTCTTTGTTTGCAGGCATTGATTGGCTGGATGAATGTGGCTGTTGGTCATTGGTGTCGGCCTGTGCTCGTCCCTCCCCTCGTCCCTCCCCTCGTCCCTCCCGGTTCAGTGAAGCTCACCGTCTCTGTTCATCATGGACACACACTGAGATCAGGAGCAGCTTCACACACACGTACGGTACGTTTCAGGCTTCATCAGGGCGAATGCTTGAGTGTTTTGACGGTTCATGTCTGTCTCTTTGATTGTAGATACGGATAGCAGACAAATCACATGGACGTTTCTTTGAAAATGTGTGTGTGCGCATGCATATTTCAGATGCTGTACACGCTCACAGTTTTCCCCCCTGTGTTTTAACCAGCTTTGTGCCATTTCATATTTTAAAGTGCAGATATTGCTAGTTTTTGGTTCATCTGTCATGATGATTCGAGTCACATGATCAGTCACATGCTTTTACTTGTATTTGATTAGTCATTTAGAAATAGCACACATGTTTCAGGATGCACAGAAAATATTAAACTCCTTTACTAAATGTTTACAGTGTCATTTGTTTGTGGCATAATGTGTCTTTTTTTATCCTGGAAGCAAGTGTGAAATATTTATTTATTGGTTTATTAATTCATATTTTATTTATATGCAAGTCAAAGGTCAGAATATGATCTCATTTGCACAAGTATTTTAGATTTGTTCTCATGTTTCCACACTAATGCTGTAATTCTGTGCATTTACTGCAGAATAAAATATGCACTATTACTAAATATAATTGTGAAAATGCTAAATAGCTTACTAAATGTATTTTAAATATTACTAAGCATAAATATACCAAATATTAGTAAATGTAAATATTTTAAATATATTCCTAAATAAAAATGTACTAAGATTATTTAATAAGATTGTTATTGAAATATAATAAAATACATATTAAAATATACACAATATTATTAAATATAAATGTAAAATTTCTAAAAATAAACGTACAAAATATTATTGTTAAAATATATACATTAAATTAATATATATTACATTATAAAAATATACATAACATTACTATATATGTACAAATATTGAATATTACTAAATGTAAATATTTAAAATATTATGGATTTATTGAATGTAAATATTCTAAATATATTCCTCAATATAAGTGCACTAAATAGATTATTATTTATAAAATATAAATATGATTAAATGTTCAAATATAATAAAATATACACAATTTTACTAAATATAATGGGAAATGTACTAAATATATATTGCTATAAATTCCTAATTGATATGTAAGACTAACAGCATTAGTAAAAGCAGATGTGTGTGTGTGTCTGCTGGCAGGAGAGGATGATGTTGTCCGGCAGAGATCGAGACCTCCGGCGTCTGGAACAGGAAGTGCAGAGACTTCAGCGGCTGCTGCAGGAAGTGCAGGAAAGAACGGCCAATCACATCGCACTTCTGCAGCAGCAGCTGGCGCATAAATCACAGGACATAGAGGTAGAGATCCCACTGCACTATCATAGAGGCCCCACTGCACTATCATAGAGATCCCACTGCACTATCATAGAGATCCCACTGCACCATCATAGAGATCCCACTGCACCATCATAGAGATCCCACTGCACCATCATAGAGATCCCACTGCACCATCATAGAGATCCCACTGCACCATCATAGAGATCCCACTGCACCATCATAGAGATCCCACTGCACCATCATAGAGATACCACTGCACCATCATAGAGATCCCACTGCACCATCATAGAGATCCCACTGCACCATCATAGAGATCCCACTGCACCATCATAGAGATCCCACTGCACCATCATAGAGATCCCACTGCACTATCATAGAGATCCCACTGCACTATCATAGAGGCCCCACTGCACTATCATAGAGATCCCACTGCACTATCATAGAGGCCCCACTGCACTATCATAGAGGCCCCACTGCACTATCATAGAGATCCCACTGCACTATCATAGAGGCCCCACTGCACTATCATAGAGATCCCACTGCACTATCATAGAGCTCCCACTGCACTATCATAGAGGCCCCACTGCACTATCATAGAGATCCCACTGCACTATCATAGAGGCCCCACTGCACTATCATAGAGGCCCCACTGCACTATCATAGAGGCCCCACTGCACTATCATAGAGATCCCACTGCACTATCATAGAGGCCCCACTGCACTATCATAGAGATCCCACTGCACTATCATAGAGCTCCCACTGCACTATCATAGAGGCCCCACTGCACTATCATAGAGATCCCACTGCACTATCATAGAGGCCCCACTGCACTATCATAGAGGCCCCACTGCACTATCATAGAGGCCCCACTGCACTATCATAGAGATCCCACTGCACTATCATAGAGATCCCACTGCACTATCATAGAGCTCCCACTGCACTATCATAGAGGCCCCACTGCACTATCATAGAGATCCCACTGCACTATCATAGAGGCCCCACTGCACTATCATAGAGGCCCCACTGCACTATCATAGAGGCCCCACTGCACTATCATAGAGATCCCACTGCACTATCATAGAGCTCCCACTGCACTATCATAGAGGCCCCACTGCACTATCATAGAGGCCCCACTGCACTATCATAGAGGCCCCACTGCACTATCATAGAGATCCCACTGCACTATCATAGAGGCCCCACTGCACTATCATAGAGGCCCCACTGCACTATCATAGAGATCCCACTGCACTATCATAGAGATCCCACTGCACTATCATAGAGGCCCCACTGCACTATCATAGAGATCCCACTGCACTATCATAGAGCTCCCACTGCACTATCATAGAGGCCCCACTGCACTATCATAGAGGCCCCACTGCACTATCATAGAGGCCCCACTGCACTATCATAGAGATCCCACTGCACTATCATAGAGGCCCCACTGCACTATCATAGAGGCCCCACTGCACTATCATAGAGGCCCCACTGCACTATCATAGAGGCCCCACTGCACTATCATAGAGCTCCCACTGCACTATCATAGAGGCCCCACTGCACTATCATAGAGATCCCACTGCACTATCATAGAGGCCCCACTGCACTATCATAGAGGCCCCACTGCACTATCATAGAGGCCCCACTGCACTATCATAGAGATCCCACTGCACTATCATAGAGATCCCACTGCACTATCATAGAGGCCCTAGAGATCCCACTATCATAGAGGCCCCACTGCACTATCATAGAGATCCCACTGCACTATCATAGAGGCCCTAGAGATCCCACTATCATAGAGGCCCCACTGCACTATCATAGAGGCCCCACTGCACTATCATAGAGATCCCACTGCACTATCATAGAGGCCCTAGAGATCCCACTATCATAGAGGCCCCACTGCACTATCATAGAGGCCCCACTGCACTATCATAGAGGCCCCACTGCACTATCATAGAGGCCCCACTGCACTATCATAGAGATCCCACTGCACTATCATAGAGGCCCCACTGCACTATCATAGAGGCCCCACTGCACTATCATAGAGGCCCCACTGCACTATCATAGAGGCCCCACTGCACTATCATAGAGATCCCACTGCACTATCATAGAGGCCCTAGAGATCCCACTATCATAGAGGCCCCACTGCACTATCATAGAGGCCCCACTGCACTATCATAGAGGCCCCACTGCACTATCATAGAGATCCCACTGCACTATCATAGAGGCCCTAGAGATCCCACTATCATAGAGGCCCCACTGCACTATCATAGAGGCCCCACTGCACTATCATAGAGGCCCCACTGCACTATCATAGAGATCCCACTGCACTATCATAGAGGCCCTAGAGATCCCACTATCATAGAGGCCCCACTCACTGAGATTGTTACAACAACCGCTCACTCTCACACTGTTGTGTTCATGCTAGAGACTGCAGGCCAAGCTACAATCACAGCAGGACTACGAGAAGATCAAAACAGAGCTCAGGTGCTGCACACACACAAACTCACACAGTTACAGATACACATACACTCTCTCACACAGACACACACACACACACACACTCACACACACACACACTCACACACACACACTCACAGTCTCATATACACACACACACACACAGTTACTCTCACACACTCACTTACACTGTTACTCACGCAAACCCGCACACTTACTCGCACTTAGACACTCACACACACTTACAGACACTCTCACACAGTTAAACTCACACTCACTCACACAGTTACTCGCACAGTTACTCACTCACACAGTTACTCGCACAGTTACTCACTCACACAGTTACTCGCACACACAGTTACTCACTCACACACTCACACAGTTACTCGCGCACACAGTTACTCACTCACACACACACTCACACAGTTACTCGCGCGCACAGTTACTCACACACACACTCACACAGTTACTCGCGCGCACAGTTACTCACACACACACTCACACAGTTACTCGCGCACACAGTTACTCTCACACACACACTCACAGTTACTCGCGCACACAGTTACTCTCACACACACACTCACAGTTACTCGCGCACACAGTTACTCTCACACACACACTCACACAGTTACTCACTCACACACACACTCACACAGTTACTCACTCACACACACACTCACACAGTTACTCACTCACACACACACTCACACAGTTACTCACTCACACACACACTCACACACACACACAATCACACAGTTACTCACTCACTCACACACACACACTCACACAGTTACTCACGCACACAGTTACTCACTCACACACAATCACACAGTTACTCACTCACTCACACACACAATCACACAGTTACTCACTCACACACACAATCACACACTCACACAGTTACTCGCGCACACAGTTACTCACTCACACACACACTCACACACACAATCACACAGTTACTCACTCACTCACACGGTTACTCGCGCACACAGTTACTCACTCACACACACACTCACACACACAATCACACAGTTACTCACTCACTCACACGGTTACTCGCGCACACAGTTACTCACACACACACTCTCTCACTCTCTCTCTCTCTCTGCTCGTGTGTGTCAGGACTCTGCGAGCGCTGGCTCAGAACACAGATGATGCTGGTTTTGTGCCGGTGAGAGAAACTCTCCTTTCACACATGTATTAGTTTAGAGAAACTGAAACCGTTTGTGGTTTATCAGTTTAATGAAGATGAGGAATGGGAACTGATGTCATAATGTTGTCGTTCAGGTGTCTTCGCCTCCATCAGACGTCGGATGTGTTTCTGCTGATGACGGTGATTTTGTTTCATCCACGTTTATTGCATGGAAAAGAGCGGCTCACACATTCTGCTCAACGTCTGCTTTAGTGTGTTTTTATTCCTCTGTTCCTGCTTCTCTGCCGTTAATCCAGGGATTTCCAAACCTTTTGTCCCTCTGAGATTTAAAATGAATATTTCTATGGTTTAACATTCACAGGGTCTCTGATGTTCATTAATCACATATGACATACAGGACAACAAATGTTTTATTTCAAATTCTTCCGTTTGTTTCTAATTTCAATTCATTTAAAATAGAATATTTCAAATTTTTTGTCATGTTTCAAATTATTTGTTATATTTTGATTGTTTTTACTTTTTAATATAACTTAATTTATTTAAAATAATTTAATTTTTATATTATATTTTTTTAAATCTTAATTTAAATACGTTTTTAACCCATTTTTATTTTTAAATACGGTATTTTGTCTAATTTTATTTGAAATTAAACATTCACTTTGATTGCTTTTATTTCTAAATATCTTTTTCTAATTTTTAAATTTATTTCATATTAAATTAAGATTTCTTTTATAATATATTTTAAAATGTAATCCTTTTAGTGTTTTATTTTATTTCAATTCAGTGTTTTGTAAGTTTGATTAATTTTTAATGTTTTTTCTACTGTTAATTTGATTTGAAACCTAATTTAACCAAAAATATCAGCTTTTTTTATTTTATTAAAAATATTTATTTATTATTATTTTGTTATTTAAAGAACTATTAGCTCTTCATCGGCTCACAAAACCTTATTCACAAATAAAAATAAAACCGGATTACAGGAAAAGCTTAATTTGCTTTAAGAATGTGTTTCTTGACGTTCTGTTAATATCTCGTCAATCCTCTGCTCGTCGGCAGATCCGCTGATGCCAGAGTTTCATCACTTCTTTGGAAAAGAGGAGCCGTTGAGTGAATCCTGTCCTGATGTCTCTGGACTCTCATCTTCATCCTCCTCCTCCTCCTCCGTGAGCCTCCACATGTTTATTAAAGAAGAGGACGGCTCTGATGAGGATGTGGGCTGTGCCGTGGAGTCGGATGGGTTTGAGGATGAGGACGAGTGTGACACGGCTAGAATCACTCAGCGGGTCAAAGAGGCTCTTCAGAGGCAGAACATCGGCCAGCGAGTGTTCGGTCACTATGTGCTGGGGCTTTCCCAAGGAACCGTGAGCGACATCCTGGCCCGACCCAAACCCTGGAGCAAACTGACCAGCAGAGGACGGGAGCCCTTCCTGAGAATGAAGCGCTTCCTGTCCGACGAGAACAGCATCCGGACGCTGCGCATCATCCAGGAGAGACTGAGAGGTCAGATGATGGACAGGTGGAGGAAAGAAGCACTCATAGATTTCCATATTCGGTAACCGGTCTAGTTTTCAAAAAGTGCAGTAATACCTTGAGATACGAGCATAATACGTATAATAATACGAGCTTAATCCGTTCCAGGACAAGCTAATAACTCAAATCATCTTTCCCATTAAAAAAATAACAGATTTTTTTTTTTTATATATATAAAAAAAACTCCCTTTATTAGTGCTAATAACAATGATTTTTTAAATTACTATAGAGACACACATGGTTTTAATTATGAGTTCTTGCCTTCGAGACAGACGATACAGTAGCGGCTAATGACGGCATGTGAGGAAGAGGAAGAGGAGGAGGGATAATGTAGATAACGCAAACACATCTCATATCACGCAAACGCTCTGCTCATATCTCGGAATACTCGTATGTCAGGACGCTCTTATCTCAAAGTATTTAACATTACTGTTAAATACATGTATAAATTTCCTTATTAGGTCATTTCCAGCATTTCAAGATGGTTTGGAAAACTGGCATAAATAAATACTAATTATTTATTATTAGCAGTATTATACAAGAATGGATGATTCTTGAAGAGGAATTTTCATTGAGCATAAAATAATCTGCAAAAGACTTTGAAGTCATTTTTTGTACTGGGTATTTTTGTCAGTATGAAATATCTGAACATCCTTAAATCAGATGCAAAGTGACATTACATTTTGAAATTCATTAGCAGAGCTTGACTTCTAAAGTAAGAAAAATAGGGAAAGGTAAATTAAATGATATACCGGTTGGGAAATATGTTTTCTGGTTGTCAGCATAAAACTACAAAAATTTAATATTGTTTTTGTTGAAAATATACCTTATTTTGAAGGTAGTTAGATTTTTGGAAAACAGGTATAATATTATTATTATTATTGACGTATTTATGCCATACAAAAATAGTTTGTTGCAACTAACACTAACCCTATCCTTACAACCAAACATTGTACAGTATATATCTATATAATACTATTACTATAAATACTACCTTGAACAAGTCTATTTAAAACTACAACAACATTTGAATTAATCACTTTAATCTCTTGAGGGAATGATTCAATGACTCACTCAAAGACTTCACCTGGATGAATCAGTGTTTTTGAACAAATGAGTGAATGAATGATTCAATGACTCGTTCATGAAGACTCACTTGTTTCATTACTGGATGAATCGTTGTTTCTGAATGAATGAGTGAATGATTCAATGACAAACACATGTTTAAGTCTCTTGTCTCCCCCTACATTGATGTAACTGATACGATCTTTATTTGAAGCGTCATGTTACTTTTTAAAGGTGATTTGCTGCATTTAGTCCAGCAGAACGCAGATCTGAATGTTCGCTGTGATCGCACTAGTCAAAGCTTTAACAGGCCGAAGCTTCACTACAGACACTGAGTTTAGTCCATGAAGAACCAGCTGACTGTCTCTGTCTCATTCCTGAAGGCCTCGTCCCATGGGTTCGTCCGGCAGAGATGAGCTCGGATCAGGTGATCAGGAACATTCTGGATCAGAGCCGTTTGGAGTGTGAGTTCAGCGATAGATGCTTTAAAACAATTCATTAGTCTTCCTAAACAAAACTGTAATTGTAAGTTAATATTTGAGCAAATTCAAAATTTGAGGTTGTTACTGCTAACAAAATCTTTAAACAATAACATAGCAGTGTTAGTTATTTTAGTGCAGCCAAAGAAACTGAATGGACATGAGAAATGTTGCCTTTGCAACTAACTTAAAATACGTTATGTCACTCGTAAAAACTTCACTTGCTTCATTACTGGATGAATCCGTGTTTTTGAACGAATCTCTTGAATGATTCAATGACTCACTCATAAAGACTCACTTGTTTCATTACTGGATGAATCAGAGTTTTTGAATGAATGAGCGAATGATTCAATGAAAAACATTTTTAAATCTCTTGTCTCCGCCTACTGGTGTGATGACATAATTGATGCAAATCTTTATTTGTTTAAAATTTCTAAAATATTTTATTTTAAATATTTTCGCTGACTTTAATATCCCTGATTGCAAATGTTACCTTGGCAAGTATAACTTGAATTTAAGACAGAAATAAAAATAAATTAAACCCATGTAGAAATATTAAAAAATGTTAAATAAAAAAATCACCATCAAGTAAAATAATTAACTGCCTAGGCAACATTTACAGTTCTTGTTTAGTTTAACATTAAGTCCTAAAATGAATAAACTGTCTTTTATTATTATAATTTTGCCTCGGCTACTAATTAAAATAAACAGCTTAAGTTGATGTAGCCTACTAAAATGACTTAAACTAAAATAAAAACAAATAAAACTATGTAGAATTCTAACATTTGAGGTTGTCAACAAAATCTTCCGATTAGCTGATGATCATTAACTCTTTTCCCTGCCGCTGAAAATGTCTGTTTTCACTGTTATACGGAACGGGACGCCGTAGCTTTAATGAAAGAATGCATGAAGATAATTATTGAAGCAGAGGCTCTGTTTTTTCTTTTGATATATTGCATGTTCAGATATCCATACAACAAAAAACACCGTTATGACTAAAAGTTTGCTATTTCCTTCTAAAGCAAGCCACTATTTGACCTCGGAAAGCGTATCCATAGCAGACTGGTCTTGGACGACAACTGTCCCAGTGCATTATGGGAGCTGAAGTCTATTTGGCTATTTTAAGCTTTCCTGTGTGTCTAACAGCAGAGAGCAGTGCTTGCAACAGAAGGTCATGGGTTCGATTCGCAGGGAAACTGATTAGAATGTCAATGTGTTTCTTGAATGCAATGCAACAAATGCATGTCTAATAAATGCTTGAATGGGAAGACAATGTTCTTTCTACTGTATAGGTAGGCAAGTGTTATTGAAAGGTTGTTTTTCCCCCGGTAGCCCCTTTAATGTATTCATTACCCTACGTCAGGGGTCTGCAACCTGCGGCTCCAGAGCCACATGTGGCTCTTTCATCCCTGTGCAGAGGCTCCCCTAGCTTTGAAAAAAATATATATGGGAATCAATAAATAAGCTATTTTATTAATTAATTAATTTTTTCAATTTATTTCTTAAATTTCAAGATTGAAGTAATCTTGTTACATCATTTTTTTAATTATTTTGACGTTTTCCATTGTCACAAACAGCAATAAAATGTCATTAGTTTTATTTTTGTAGTCCTGTAATTTCATAAATGCTACACACTTTAGATATTTTATGTATTGCAAACTGGATATAAACCAGATTGGAGATTGTTATTCATGTCGCCGCTAATGATGTTCGACTTCGCCAGTCGGAGATCACTAAAATTAAGATTAAAGAGGTGTGTGAACTCGCATGATGATGTCAGACACCGTAATATGCTCTGGCCCTCTTCCTATGCAGTGTTATTTTAATTTTAGGGATCAAATAGGTTTTGTGGCTCCCGTGAATTTTATTCGGTAGTAAAGAGGCCAAAATGGCTCTTTTGATTTTGAAGGTTGCAGACCCCTGCCCTACGTGTTTAATCCCAGCATGTCTTTATGGTGTTTCAGTGATGGACGTCCACAGCAGGTCTCCGTGTGGAGGAGACGCATCAGAGGACGCGATCAGAAACATCCTGAATCAGGCCAAACACAAGATGCACGAGACGAGCGAGACGCCGAGCGACACCGTCAGTCCGGAAGAGGTGGATTGTGGGACGCCGAATCCCAGTGTTCAGTCTCCCGCCGATTTTGTCCAAAGCATCATCCGAAAGGTCAAATCTGAAATAGATGAAGACATTTACCTGTCAGCTCCTCCAGCTCCTCTGTCCTCCATCGAGCGCTCGTGCCAGACGCCTCCTGCGGATCCGGAGCCGGGGATGCGGGTCGACGAGCCGCTGGCGAGTGTGGAGCGCTGTGAGCTGGAGGAGCTGGAGCTGGACACCGGCAGCATCACACAGAGAGTGAAGGAGACGCTGCTGGACAACAACATCGGTTTGTGAGCGGCACAGAGATTCCAACGTGATTTCTGAATGTCTCATTTAAAAAAATGTTTTTCTTCTTTCTTGTCTGTGCAAGTTTTCTCTTAAAGGTTCAAATATATTTCTGAAGACAATTGTAACAAAAAGACAATTCTGAAGACAATTGTGACAATGTAGCAAAATTACATTTACAATCTGATATATACAGTATATACACTTGTGTTTTGTGGTGCTTTCCCTGCTGATGTTGTTGTTCGGCAGGTCAGCGTGTGTTTGGCGAAGAGGTTCTGGGTTTAACACAAAGCTCTGTGTCTGAACTGCTGTCTCACCCCAAACCCTGGACTAAACTCAGTCTGAAAGGAAAGGAGAACTTCCTTCGGATGCATCGGTGGCTGCAAGAACCTCTCCATATCCAAAGACTGGCCAAGACTGAGCAAAGAGGTACATGAATGTTTGGTGGAAGGAACATTACCCAATGCACAATAAAGTGTGTGTGTGTGTGTGACCCTTTCCGTTGGATTCTGCAGCTCGACTCAAGCGCGACTCACAGAGGACGTTAGACGCTTCAGGACACGGGGCTTCTCTTGCTGATCATGCAGGAGGTTTTGAGGCGATCAAGAGGTCACGTTTGGTGCTCAGCATTCAGGAGAAGGACGTGCTGCGCGCGGCGTATCAGCTGGAGCCGTACCCGTCTCAACACACCATCGAGAGACTGGCGTCACAACTAGCTCTTCAAACCAGTACCATCAGTAACTGGTTCTACAACTACAGGTTGGTAACAGCTTGATCTCTAGAAGTAAAACGGTTCAATCTCGATCAGGTGTTCAAGGGAAAAATATACAGTAATGCCTTAAGCATAATCCGTTCCAAGACGAGCTCGTAACTCAAGTTGCTCATATCTCAAATTATTTTGAAAAAAGTTTTTTTTGATTGATCGAAAACACAGTGTTGGCGTCTGTAAGCTGCTCGTATCTCAAATCTTTACTCGTATCTCAAAGCAAAATGCTCAGACTTGCTCATATCTCGGAATACTCGTATGTCGGGACACTCATATCTCAAGGTATTCCTGTATATGATACAAGACGCACTATGTAGAATTCAGAAACCCTTGTTAGAGCGACACCGGTGGCCATTCACTGAACTGCAGTCAGGAGTTTATTGCACAACGTGACTCAAGACCCAAATATACTCACGGCCAAGTTCTTCGCTTACAAGTATTTACTTAGCTAAATTAGGAGAGAGCAGCGCTTGCAACATCAAGGTCATGGGTTCAATTCTCAGCGAAAGCAAGAACTGATTAGAATGTCAATGTGTTTCTTGAATGCGATGATAAAAGCAGCTGATAAACGCAGGAATGTGAATTCAAGTAAAGATAAGTTGGTTATACACTTGCAGAGATTTACCGTTAATGCTGACGTTTATGTGAATATGAGCTGCACGCTTTCCTCTCAATAACACAATAAACACAAACATGAGGAAACATTCGTTCAGAAAGCATGTGATCATAGAGATGTGGATGTTTGAGATTCATTAAAATCACACTGTTATGATAGTTTGATTATAAAGTATATTTGAGACTATAGATTATATATGGGTGATTCTATAATAGTAAAAAAAACAAAATCAGTTTTTTCAAATGGTAATATTTCTAATTATTTTAATAATTTCTTACTCATTGTCATGGATCGCAAAATGTTACAGGCCATAACAACATTATATTTCCTGTAAAAAGTGTCTTTAAAATATGTTTTATTTATTTATTTGAGAATAAAAAAAGTGATACATTCTCACATGAAGTCTCTTTAAACTGGCATGAAATTTGAAGTCAAACGTGCTTTTTCTGCATCAACAGGTCTAGAATTAGACGAGATGGTTTTACTGAACCAGAACAGACCAGAACCTTTCAAAGTCCAGCGGGTTCAAGCGGTTCAGTCTCGATCAAACAGGAAACCAGTGATTGTGAGACGGAGGAGGACGCAGACCGACGCACTGCCGTGTCTGTCGCCGTTCAGTCCGTTAAGGCTGAAGATCTGAACTAGATCAGATAACGAGGTTTCATCCGTAACGACGCAGGAGAGCTGAAGAAAATCCTCAAGATCTTCACCAACTCACATTGACCTTTGATTTCTAAACGTGTCTGCTAGTTTAGACATGATTTCAGTATATTTATCTTTTTTATTTCATTCATATTTAATTGTGAGAAAAGGTGAATCCTGATTGGCTAAATGTCTATTTTTTTTCAGTAGAGTTGAATAATAGTTGTTTGTTTGATAACTTCTCATGTCAGTTCACTGGCGATTTGGAGACTAAATATTAAAGGATGGTGTTTGCTAATAAATAAAAGTCCCTTTTGGTGACTGAAAAAAATCCTATTTATACTTTGTTTTGTTTCAATTGTGATGCTAATAAAAGCCCTTTAAATAAATAAATGTTTTAAACTGTCTTTTTACTCAAAGAATCTCCAATAGTGATTTCATTCAAAACTGTAAATGTACTTTTAAATGAAAATCAGCACAATTATTTTTTATGATGCTCCTTTTTCAGTCTGTGAATCCAGAACGTTCAGTCTGTATTATTTTCCGATAACTGCTATCAACACACATACATCTTTATTAACAATTATTTATAGTTTATTTATTAATAATGTAATTTATGAATAATTATTTTTATTTAATATAAATGTGTACTGACTCTGTTAACAAAACAATCGTTAAAACATTACAGTATTCGTATTAAATTTAAATAACAAAAAGTACTGAAATTATTTAAATGTATTTAATAAACTAAAACATATGTATTATGTAGTAGTAGCTACTATTAATATGAGCAATTATTTATTAATAAATACTTTTTAAATTATTTAATATATTTCTGTGTAAACGTGTCAATGTGACGTGATGACGTCATGACGTCGCGGTGTCACGTGACGGTCGTGGAGCGTCATGGCGGTGTAGAGCGGATTACACTCAATGTTTACATTCTGTTTACCGTCTTTCTTCTGGGTTTTCTCCGGTTTTACCGCAACAGCGCGCATCTTCTGCGACTCGCTCGGAAATCAGGTGAGTGTACGGAGATTCCAGCAGCTTTATTGACCGGTTTCTGTGCCGGGGTCACGGTTCCGCCCTCCACAACAACAACAACAACAACAACAACACCACCCTCTCATTCAGATCTAGCGACAGACACTTGTGTTTAACTATCAGTTTAGGCCATTTTAATGATTGCTAACCCTAACATATATATCTAGTGCATTTAAGGCACCTACCTAGACACACACTTGATAGTCTGCATCTTTAGACATCATCCAGTGTTCACTGCTGTCTAGGGTTGATTCCTTATGTGTGACAATAGACAAACAGATGGCATGTGAGATTAGACCGTCTTGCAATACTGCCAGTGTCACTGATTCACTCCTGCATGGTAACACATCTGTCATCATGCATGTTTTGTTCTTTATGGTAACACATCTGTCATCATGCATGTTTTGTTTCGCGTGGTAACACATCTGTCATCATGCATGTTTTGTTCTTTATGGTAACACATCTGTCATCATGCATGTTTTGTTTCGCGTGGTAACACACCTGTCATCATGCATGTTTTGTTCTTTATGGTAACACATCTGTCATCATGCATGTTTTGTTTCGCGTGGTAACACACCTGTCATCATGCATGTTTTGTTCTTTATGGTAACACATCTGTCATCATGCATGTTTTGTTTCGCGTGGTAACACACCTGTCATCATGCATGTTTTGTTCTTTATGGTAACACATCTGTCATCATGCATGTTTTGTTCCGCGTGGTAACACATCTGTCATCATGCATGTTTTGTTCTTTATGGTAACACATCTGTCATCATGCATGTTTTGTTCCGCATGGTAACACATCTGTCATCATGCATGTTTTGTTCTTTATGGTAACACATCTGTCATCATGCATGTTTTGTTCCGCGTGGTAACACATCTGTCATCATGCATGTTTTGTTCCGCGTGGTAACACATCTGTCATCATGCATGTTTTGTTCTTTATGGTAACACATCTGTCATCATGCATGTTTTGTTCCGCATGGTAACACATCTGTCATCATGCATGTTTTGTTTCGCGTGGTAACACATCTGTCATCATGCATGTTTTGTTCTTTATGGTAACACATCTGTCATCATGCATGTTTTGTTTCGCGTGGTAACACACCTGTCATCATGCATGTTTTGTTCTTTATGGTAACACATCTGTCATCATGCATGTTTTGTTTCGCGTGGTAACACACCTGTCATCATGCATGTTTTGTTCTTTATGGTAACACATCTGTCATCATGCATGTTTTGTTTCGCGTGGTAACACACCTGTCATCATGCATGTTTTGTTCTTTATGGTAACACATCTGTCATCATGCATGTTTTGTTCCGCGTGGTAACACATCTGTCATCATGCATGTTTTGTTCTTTATGGTAACACATCTGTCATCATGCATGTTTTGTTCCGCATGGTAACACATCTGTCATCATGCATGTTTTGTTCTTTATGGTAACACATCTGTCATCATGCATGTTTTGTTCCGCGTGGTAACACATCTGTCATCATGCATGTTTTGTTCCGCGTGGTAACACATCTGTCATCATGCATGTTTTGTTCTTTATGGTAACACATCTGTCATCATGCATGTTTTGTTCCGCATGGTAACACATCTGTCATCATGCATGTTTTGTTCTTTATGGTAACACACCTGTCATCATGCATGTTTTGTTCCGCGTGGTAACACATCTGTCATCATGCATGTTTTGTTCCGCGTGGTAACACATCTGTCATCATGCATGTTTTGTTCCGCGTGGTAACACATCTGTCATCATGCATGTTTTGTTCCGCGTGGTAACACATCTGTCATCATGCATGTTTTGTTCCGCGTGGTAACACACCTGTCATCATGCATGTTTTGTTCTTTATGGTAACACATCTGTCATCATGCATGTTTTGTTCTTTATGGTAACACATCTGTCATCATGCATGTTTTGTTCCGCGTGGTAACACACCTGTCATCATGCATGTTTTGTTCCGCGTGGTAACACATCTGTCATCATGCATGTTTTGTTCCGCGTGGTAACACATCTGTCATCATGCATGTTTTGTTCCGCGTGGTAACACATCTGTCATCATGCATGTTTTGTTCTGCGTGGTAACACATCTGTCATCATGCATGTTTTGTTTCGCGTGGTAACACATCTGTCATCATGCATGTTTTGTTTCGCGTGGTAACACATCTGTCATCATGCATGTTTTGTTCCGCGTGGTAACACATCTGTCATCATGCATGTTTTGTTTCGCGTGGTAACACATCTGTCATCATGCATGTTTTGTTTCGCGTGGTAACACATCTGTCATCATGCATGTTTTGTTTCGCGTGGTAACACACCTGTCATCATGCATGTTTTGTTTCGCGTGGTAACACACCTGTCATCATGCATGTTTTGTTTCGCGTGGTAACACACCTGTCATCATGCATGTTTTGTTTCGCGTGGTAACACATCTGTCATCATGCATGTTTTGTTCTTTATGGTAACACATCTGTCATCATGCATGTTTTGTTCCGCGTGGTAACACATCTGTCATCATGCATGTTTTGTTTCGCGTGGTAACACATCTGTCATCATGCATGTTTTGTTCCGCGTGGTAACACATCTGTCATCATGCATGTTTTGTTTCGCGTGGTAACACATCTGTCATCATGCATGTTTTGTTTCGCGTGGTAACACATCTGTCATCATGCATGTTTTGTTTCGCGTGGTAACACATCTGTCATCATGCATGTTTTGTTCCGCGTGGTAACACATCTGTCATCATGCATGTTTTGTTTCGCGTGGTAACACATCTGTCATCATGCATGTTTTGTTCCGCGTGGTAACACACCTGTCATCATGCATGTTTTGTTTCGCGTGGTAACACACCTGTCATCATGCATGTTTTGTTTCGCGTGGTAACACACCTGTCATCATGCATGTTTTGTTTCGCGTGGTAACACACCTGTCATCATGCATGTTTTGTTTCGCGTGGTAACACACCTGTCATCATGCATGTTTTGTTTCGCGTGGTAACACACCTGTCATCATGCATGTTTTGTTTCGCGTGGTAACACACCTGTCATCATGCATGTTTTGTTTCGCGTGGTAACACACCTGTCATCATGCATGTTTTGTTTCGCGTGGTAACACACCTGTCATCATGCATGTTTTGTTTCGCGTGGTAACACATCTGTCATCATGCATGTTTTGTTCTGCGTGGTAACACACCTGTCATCATGCATGTTTTGTTTCGCGTGGTAACACACCTGTCATCATGCATGTTTTGTTCCGCGTGGTAACACATCTGTCATCATGCATGTTTTGTTCCGCGTGGTAACACATCTGTCATCATGCATGTTTTGTTTCGCGTGGTAACACATCTGTCATCATGCATGTTTTGTTTCGCGTGGTAACACACCTGTCATCATGCATGTTTTGTTTCGCGTGGTAACACACCTGTCATCATGCATGTTTTGTTTCGCGTGGTAACACACCTGTCATCATGCATGTTTTGTTTCGCGTGGTAACACACCTGTCATCATGCATGTTTTGTTTCGCGTGGTAACACACCTGTCATCATGCATGTTTTGTTTCGCGTGGTAACACACCTGTCATCATGCATGTTTTGTTTCGCGTGGTAACACACCTGTCATCATGCATGTTTTGTTTCGCGTGGTAACACACCTGTCATCATGCATGTTTTGTTTCGCGTGGTAACACATCTGTCATCATGCATGTTTTGTTCTGCATGGTAACACATCTGTCATCATGCATGTTTTGTTCTGCATGGTAACACACCTGTCATCATGCATGTTTTGTTTCGCGTGGTAACACATCTGTCATCATGCATGTTTTGTTCTGCATGGTAACACACCTGTCATCATGCATGTTTTGTTTCGCGTGGTAACACATCTGTCATCATGCATGTTTTGTTCTGCATGGTAACACACCTGTCATCATGCATGTTTTGTTTCGCGTGGTAACACATCTGTCATCATGCATGTTTTGTTCTGCATGGTAACACACCTGTCATCATGCATGTTTTGTTTCGCGTGGTAACACATCTGTCATCATGCATGTTTTGTTTCGCGTGGTAACACATCTGTCATCATGCATGTTTTGTTCTGCATGGTAACACACCTGTCATCATGCATGTTTTGTTTCGCGTGGTAACACATCTGTCATCATGCATGTTTTGTTCCGCGTGGTAACACACCTGTCATCATGCATGTTTTGTTTCGCGTGGTAACACATCTGTCATCATGCATGTTTTGTTTCGCGTGGTAACACATCTGTCATCATGCATGTTTTGTTCCGCGTGGTAACACACCTGTCATCATGCATGTTTTGTTTCGCGTGGTAACACACCTGTCATCATGCATGTTTTGTTTCGCGTGGTAACACACCTGTCATCATGCATGTTTTGTTTCGCGTGGTAACACATCTGTCATCATGCATGTTTTGTTCTGCATGGTAACACATCTGTCATCATGCATGTTTTGTTCTGCATGGTAACACACCTGTCATCATGCATGTTTTGTTTCGCGTGGTAACACATCTGTCATCATGCATGTTTTGTTCTGCATGGTAACACACCTGTCATCATGCATGTTTTGTTTCGCGTGGTTACACATCTGTCATCATGCATGTTTTGTTCTGCATGGTAACACACCGGTCATCATGCATGTTTTGTTTCGCGTGGTAACACATCTGTCATCATGCATGTTTTGTTCTGCATGGTAACACACCTGTCATCATGCATGTTTTGTTTCGCGTGGTAACACATCTGTCATCATGCATGTTTTGTTTCGCGTGGTAACACATCTGTCATCATGCATGTTTTGTTCTGCATGGTAACACACCTGTCATCATGCATGTTTTGTTCCGCGTGGTAACACACCTGTCATCATGCATGTTTTGTTCCGCGTGGTAACACATCTGTCATCATGCATGTTTTGTTTCGCGTGGTAACACACCTGTCATCATGCATGTTTTGTTTCGCGTGGTAACACACCTGTCATCATGCATGTTTTGTTTCGCGTGGTAACACACCTGTCATCATGCATGTTTTGTTTCGCGTGGTAACACACCTGTCATCATGCATGTTTTGTTCCGCGTGGTAACACATCTGTCATCATGCATGTTTTGTTCTGCGTGGTAACATCTGTCATCATGCATGTTTTGTTGAGATTATTCTCAGTTAATATTAGCTAGTCAGGAACAGCATGTGTTTGCATAACCTCTCTGTGATTGATTGCCATCGGTGTTTAGCCGTAACCTGCCCTTCACACCACACAACCAGTTTCTCTTTTAATCCACCCTGTTTATCATTGGTTGGTTTTATCAGGTCACGCATGGCCTACTTTATTCCTGCGAGTCTGACACTCATTAATAAGCCGTTTTCTTTATTCTTAATCTGTTACGTTTGAGAAAAATGGTTGTTGTTTTGAAGCTGCTCTGTTACTTTATTTAGAAGCATCCACTTTACTCTTCTTCATTCCCTTTGTTTTTTCACAAATAGTATGCAATTCCATTATAAAACAAACCGTAATATGCAAAATTGTCACATGATCTGATTATGTTGCACTGTGTATTTATATGTATATATAGTGTTGATTTGCATTTCCCAAATGTGTATAAATGTGTTATGATCTCTCTTGCAGACTTTCTTTATTTGAGCATCTGCTCCACACGCAGAGAGACCGATCCCGATCCCGATCCCGATCCAGGTATGCCGTCCCTGTAACGTCACGCGTCAGTGCATGGAATGTGTGTGTGTTAGTGCATGCGTGGCACACGGATGTAGATCTGCGTTTCACTGTGTGTTGAGTTTACCTGCCTTTTCTAATTCACATTTCTACTTGCTCTCCTGATGCATCGGTACACAATGAAATTAGAGTCACTGCTGACTCCAGATTCTCTGGAAAACTAGTGCTTTCATTCAATTTCATTTCACACATTTTGTATTAATGAAAATCCTTATCTGAAGATAAGAAATATTGCCTTCTCAGGTGAGAGTTTGCATGACTCTATTGATCACCGGAGGACATTCATAAATCCACGATTCTGGAGAAATTATATCTGTTTAAAATAGAAATTGTGATTCTGAACAGACATTGCAACAAAACAGAAAATGGACATCTGACATCATTGTGACACTATTTTCATGACATTTAAATTGTCATAAATGTAATATAAGACTAGATGAGTAAAGTTCGTCAACGAACTTTAAAGTTGGCTTGAGAAAGCAGGACCAGAAAGAGCTTTAAGTTAGGGTTAGTTTGTTAAATATTTTTAATTAATTAGCATGTTTCTAGCAAGATTTAGCATGAATTAGCTTGTCGTTAGCAAGATTAAGCGTTAATTAGCAAGTCGTAAGCGAGATTTAACGCTGACTAGCATGTAGCTAGCGAGATTTAACGTGAATTAGCATGTCACTAGCAAGTTATAATGTGAATTAGCAAGTCGCTAGCAAGATTTAGTAAGAATTAACATGTTGCTAGCAAGTTTTAGCATGAATTAGCTTGCTGTTAGCAAGATTAAGCGTTAATTAGCAAGTCGTAAACAAGATTTAACGCTGACTTGCATGTAGCTAGCGAGATTTAACATGAATTAGAATGTTGCTAGCGAGATTTAACGTGAATTAGCATGTCGCTAGCAATATTTAGCTTTAATTAACATGTCATTTAGATTTAGAAGGACATTAATAAATCCACGATTCTGGAGAAATGATATCTGTTTAAAATAGAAATTGTGATTCTGAACAGACATTGGAACAAAACAGAAAATGACATCATTGTGACACTATTTCATGACAATTACATATTCATAACTGTAATATAAGATTACTATAATAATGCATAGTGCAAATAATAATATTTTTAAATGATAGTGTATGTTTTACAAGTATAAATCCAGTACCGTTTTACAGAATCTACGGGTGAATTTGCTTCATTGTCAAAACAGCCTTCAATTTATTTATGTGAAATATAATCCCTTATTGTTTTGTCTTGGTTTTGGGCTGATTTACTCAAGAGTGTGTGTGTGTGTGTGTGTGTGAAATCCATAGGATCTATAGCTTCAGTCTCATCTAATCTGCTCACTGAATTGATTCAGCAACAGCCGAACGGCTCATTGATTATGGAAGGTTTCATTGATTATGGAAGGTTTCATTGATTATGAAATGTTTCATTGATTATGGAAGGTTTCATTGATTATGGAAGGTTTCATTGATTATGAAATGTTTCATTGATTATGAAATGTTTCATTGATTATGTCATTGTTTGGGAAGGTTGTTTTTTAACGCCATCCCCCAAGTGATATTGCCGTGGTTGTATATTATAGCACTGTGCTCTGGAATCATGATGACAGTGTATTGGTGAGGAATATTTGATAAATGCAGATGATGTTTTTATTAGCAGTGCATGTAAATGTTCCTCATCCGTGTCTCAGGTCGTCTGGGGCCTGCGGATCCTCTCTCCGTCCCGGGCAATGGTGAGACAGCTTTCCCTCATTTACTGCACTGTCTGATCGCTGATGACTCTGTTCAAATACAGTGCTTGTGTTGTGAAGGTTGAAGAGGGGCAGCAGAGTTTGGAGGCCCGCGGGAGCCCCGCCCCGGAGCACGAACAGGTATCACAGCGGTTCGGGAATAGAACTGTCCGGTTCGGGAATAGAACTGTCCGGTTCCTCGATAGCACTGTTCGGTTCGGGAATAGAACTGTCCGGTTCGGGAATAGAACTGTCCGGTTCGGGAATAGAACTGTCCGGTTCCTCGATAGCACTGTTCGGTTCGGGAATAGAACTGTCCGGTTCGGGAATAGAACTGTCCGGTTCGGGAATAGAACTGTCCGGTTCGGGAATAGAACTGTCCGGTTTGGGAATAGAACTGTCCGGTTTGGGAATAGAACTGTCCGGTTCGGGAATAGAACTGTCTGGTTCGGGAATAGAACTGTCCGGTTCGGGAATAGAACTGTCCGGTTCAGGAATAGAACTGTCCGGTTCGGGAATAGAACTGTCCGGTTCCTCGATAGCACTGTTCGGTTCGGGAATAGAACTGTCCGGTTCGGGAATAGAACTGTCCGGTTCGGGAATAGAACTGTCCGGTTTGGGAATAGAACTGTCCGGTTCCTCGATAGCACTGTTCGGTTCGGGAATAGAACTGTCCGGTTCGGGAATAGCACTGTCCGGTTCGGGAAAGCCCTGTCCAGGTTCGGGAATAGAACTGTCCGGTTCGGGAATAGAACTGTCCGGTTCGGGAATAGCACTGTCCGGTTCGGGAAAGCACTGTCCGGTTCGGGAATAGAACTGTCCGGTTCGGGAATAGCACTGTCCGGTTCGGGAATAGCACTGTCCGGTTCGGGAAAGCACTGTCCGGTTCGGGAATAGAACTGTCCGGTTCGGGAATAGAACTGTCCGGTTCGGGAATAGCACTGTCCGGTTCGGGAATAGAACTGTCCGGTTCGGGAATAGAACTGTCCGGTTCGGGAATAGAACTGTCCGGTTCGGGAATAGCACTGTCCGGTTCGGGAAAGCACTGTCCGGTTCGGGAATAGAACTGTCCGGTTCGGGAATAGAACTGTCCGGTTCGGGAATAGCACTGTCCGGTTCGGGAATAGAACTGTCCGGTTCGGGAATAGAACTGTCCGGTTCCTCGATAGCACTGTCCGGTTCGGGAAAGCACTGTTCGGTTCGGGAATAGCACTGTCCGGTTCGGGAAAGCACTGTCCGGTTCGGGAAAGCACTGTCCGGTTCGGGAATAGAACTGTCCTGTTTGGGAATAGAACTGTCCGGTTCGGGAATAGCACTGTCCGGTTCGGGAAAGCACTGTCCGGTTCGGGAATAGAACTGTCCGGTTCGGGAATAGAACTGTCCGGTTCGGGAATAGAACTGTCCGGTTCCTCGATAGCACTGTCCGGTTCGGGAAAGCACTGTTCGGTTCGGGAATAGCACTGTCCGGTTCGGGAAAGCACTGTCCGGTTCGGGAATAGAACTGTCCGGTTCGGGAATAGCTCTGTCCGGTTCGGGAATAGCTCTGTCCGGTTCGGGAATAGCTCTGTCCGGTTCGGGAATAGCTCTGTCCGGTTCGGGAATAGCTCTAAACCGGTTCGGGAATAGCTCTGTCCGGTTCGGGAATAGAACTGTCCGGTTCGGGAATAGCTATGTCCGGTTCGGGAACAGCTCTGTCCGGTTCGGGAACAGCTCTGTCCGGTTCGGGAATAGAACTGTCCGGTTCGGGAATAGCTCTGTCCGGTTCGGGAATAGCTATGTCCGGTTCGGGAATAGCTCTGTCCGGTTCGGGAATAGCTCTGTCCGGTTCGGGAATAGCTCTGTCCGGTTCGGGAATAGCTCTAAACCGGTTCGGGAATAGCTCTGTCCGGTTCGGGAATAGCTCTGTCCGGTTCGGGAATAGCTCTGTCCGGTTCGGGAATAGCTCTGTCCGGTTCGGGAATAGCTCTAAACCGGTTCGGGAATAGCTCTGTCCGGTTCGGGAATAGCTCTGTCCGGTTCGGGAATAGAACTGTCCGGTTCGGGAATAGCTCTGTCCGGTTCGGGAATAGCTCTGTCCGGTTCGGGAATAGAACTGTCCGGTTCGGGAATAGCTCTGTCCGGTTCGGGAATAGCTCTGTCCGGTTCGGGAATAGCTCTGTCCGGTTCGGGAATAGAACTGTCCGGTTCGGGAATAGAACTGTCCGGTTCGGGAAAGCACTGTCCGGTTCGGGAATAGAACTGTCCGGTTCGGGAATAGAACTGTCCGGTTCGGGAATAGCACTGTCCGGTTCGGGAATAGAACTGTCCGGTTCGGGAATAGAACTGTCCGGTTCCTCGATAGCACTGTCCGGTTCGGGAAAGCACTGTTCGGTTCGGGAATAGCACTGTCCGGTTCGGGAAAGCACTGTCCGGTTCGGGAATAGAACTGTCCGGTTCGGGAATAGAACTGTCCGGTTCGGGAATAGCTCTGTCCGGTTCGGGAATAGCTCTGTCCGGTTCGGGAATAGAACTGTCCGGTTCGGGAATAGCTATGTCCGGTTCGGGAACAGCTCTGTCCGGTTCGGGAACAGCTCTGTCCGGTTCGGGAATAGAACTGTCCGGTTCGGGAATAGCTCTGTCCGGTTCGGGAATAGCTATGTCCGGTTCGGGAATAGCTCTGTCCGGTTCGGGAATAGCTCTGTCCAGTTCGGGAATAGAACTGTCCGGTTCGGGAATAGAACTGTCCGGTTCGGGAATAGAACTGTCCGGTTCGGGAATAGCTCTGTCCGGTTCGGGAATAGAACTGTCCGGTTCGGGAAAGCACTGTCCGGTTCGGGAATTGCACTGTCTGGTTCGGGAAAGCACTGTTCGGTTCGGGAATAGAACTGTCCGGTTCGGGAAAGCACTGTCCGGTTCGGGAATAGAACTGTCCGGTTCGGGAATAGCTCTGTCCGGTTCGGGAATAGAACTGTCCGGTTCGGGAAAGCACTGTCCGGTTCGGGAAAGCACTGTCCGGTTCGGGAATAGAACTGTCCGGTTCGGGAATAGAACGGTCCGGTTCGGGAAAGCACTGTCCGGTTCGGGAACAGCTCTGTCCGGTTCGGGAATAGAACTGTCCGGTTCGGGAATAGCTCTGTCCGGTTCGGGAATAGCTATGTCCGGTTCGGGAATAGCTCTGTCCGGTTCGGGAATAGCTCTGTCCAGTTCGGGAATAGAACTGTCCGGTTCGGGAATAGAACTGTCCGGTTCGGGAATAGAACTGTCCGGTTCGGGAATAGCTCTGTCCGGTTCGGGAATAGAACTGTCCGGTTCGGGAAAGCACTGTCCGGTTCGGGAATTGCACTGTCTGGTTCGGGAAAGCACTGTTCGGTTCGGGAATAGAACTGTCCGGTTCGGGAAAGCACTGTCCGGTTCGGGAATAGAACTGTCCGGTTCGGGAATAGCTCTGTCCGGTTCGGGAATAGAACTGTCCGGTTCGGGAAAGCACTGTCCGGTTCGGGAAAGCACTGTCCGGTTCGGGAATAGAACTGTCCGGTTCGGGAATAGAACGGTCCGGTTCGGGAAAGCACTGTCCGGTTCGGGAATAGAACTGTCCGGTTCGGGAATAGAACGGTCCGGTTCGGGAATAGAACTGTCCGGTTCGGGAATAGAACTGTCCGGTTCGGGAAAGCACTGTCCGGTTCGGGAAAGCACTGTCCGGTTCGGGAATAGCTCTGTCCGGTTCGGGAATAGAACTGTCCGGTTCGGGAATAGAACTGTCCGGTTCGGGAATAGCTCTGTCCGGTTCGGGAATATAAATGTCCGGTTCGGGAATATAAATGTCCGGTTCGGGAATAGAACTGTCCGGTTCGGGAATAGAACTGTCCGGTTCGGGAATAGAAATGTCCGGTTCGGGAAAGCACTGTCCGGTTCGGGAATAGAACTGTCCGGTTCGGGAATAGAACTGTCCGGTTCGGGAATAGAACGGTCCGGTTCGGGAATAGAACTGTCCGGTTCGGGAATAGAACTGTCCGGTATGGGAATGACTCTATCCGGTTCGGGAGTAGCACTGTTCGATTCGGGAATAACCAAATATATATATGTGTGTGTGTCTGTTTCATAGGGCTTTAGTAATATGTATATGTATTAGGTCGTGTTTCCGCTGCTGCACGGCGAGTGTGTGGAACATGTCGGGAGGACTGAGGAGTCTGTCATTGCCTTAACCAGCTACCGCCTTCACATCAAGCTCCAAGAGAACGCCATCAATGTAAGACAATAACAGCTGGACATCTGATATCTCAGACTCTAATGACATGCAGATACACATGCGTGAATGACACTGTTTGAATCAGAACGGTATTACACCCATGTCCTAACCAGTATGCTTCCAGAAACAGGCCGTTTGTCTCGCCACAGCAGATGCGACATATCAATCACTGATCAGAAGTGTGTGAGCGGAGTTTATCTCTGCACTGACTAAAAGCAGTCAGTGATTTCTGAGAAACACTGTTGATATTTGAAATCAACCCAAACAGACACGCCCCTCCCTTCATTGCTCCGCCCCCAAATGCACGAACACGCAATGAAAAACTGGATGTATCGCAGACACGCCCCCTACTGCTGATTGGCTCAGTCTCTCTCCTCCATCATGAGTAGACACGCCCCCTACTGCTGATTGGCTATAAGTGTGTTAGATGCTCAGTCTGTCAGCAGTGTTTCTCAGAAACCACTTACTGCACATCTAGCAAAATATAAGCGTTATTCATCATGCAGACTCTGTCATACATTACACGTGTTTGGGTCGCAAACATCACACGTTACATTCAAGGCCTAAAGACACAATTGTGATGTTGTTGTGTTCTTGTACACACATCAGGTCCCACTGCAGCTGATTGAGAGTGTGGAGTGTCGTGATCTGACACAACTGCACTTCACCTGCAAAGACTGCAAGGTCATCAGGTACGTCTGTATAACTGCTTTGCCTAACAAATGTGTCCTCGCGGTCTCACATCATCTGTGCACAATATCCTCAGTGATATTATATATATCTCACAATACAGTGCCTGCGTTGTGAGGGAGACAGTAACTGTTTTCTCTGGAATAATGTGCCTGATGAATCAGACAAAATACTGTGTATTAGGAAAATAAATGTCCCAACTCACATACATGTGCACTATTATATGCCTTTTCTGGTATAGCAGTGGGAAAATTACAAAATGGAAAACATTTACTTTAAATGCCCACATAATGCTTAATTAAGTGTAATGTTAACAATAATGCACTGTAATAAATAACCTTGTAAAGTTCATACACACAGATGAGTGCATAGTGTATAGTGTGTGATCTGGGACACATTTGAACCTGTTGTGTTCAGGTGTAACTTCCTGTCGGCGGAGCAGTGTCAGGATTGGCTGAGGAGGATGAGCGCCGTCGTGCGGCCGCCTCCCCGCGTGCAGGAGCTCTTCGCCTTCGCCTTCCTCTCGTGCAGCACGAGTGTGTCCGCTGAGGACAGAGAGATGCATGAGGGGATCTGCCGTGCAGGTACACACGCGCACACACACACACACAATACACTCTCTCTTACACACACACACACTCTCATACACACTCTCACTCGCTCTCACACACACACACACAATTTAATTGTTTAAATTGATTTATTATTTATTTAAATTTGTTCCTCTTAGCTGCAGCTCTTAAATCTAATTTGCACTTTTGCACATTCAATCTTGTCATGTTTAATTGAAATAAAGCTGATATAAAGTATAAATATTAATTCTGTTTGCCGACTCAATATTTTGCAATGTATTAGTGCGCAGACGCAGCTGATGCTTGTGTGTTTGCAGGAGGACATGCGCAGAGGTTTAAGCGAGAGCTGGAGAGGATGGGCTTCGACACACACAGTGCCTGGAGAATCTCCCACATCAACAGCAACTACAGGTGACACACCTGAAACACACGACCGCTCACACCAGCAGCCGCAAGGCCTCCATCACGAGACGCGCGCGTGTGTTTCTCATCTCTCAGGGTTTGTGCCAGTTACCCAGAGCAGATCATCGTTCCCGCTGGCATCACGGACCAGGAGCTGGAGAGCGTGGCAGCGTTTAGATCGTGGAAGAGGATCCCAGCTGTCGTTTACAGGTGTTTCTGAGCTTCACTTCATTAGAAGAAACAAGTCCTTTTATGACCGTGTGAACATTCATTTTATATTCTAGAAAAGGAAATTGCATAATTCCCATAAAGCACTGTTTACATCGAGTAACAGTAAGCAGAAGTTGTTTGATATATAAGCGCACAATTTTTTATACACAAGAATTAAAAGGGGTCAGAAATTAAAGCAGTAGGGGGCGTGTCCACTCGTGATGGGGGAGGAGAGATCAAGCCAATCAGCAGTAGGGGGCGTGTCCACTCGTGATGGGGGAGGAGAGATCAAGCCAATCAGCAGTAGGGGGCGTGTCCACTCGTGATGGGGGAGGAGAGATCAAGCCAATCAGCAGTAGGGGGCGTGTCCACTCGTGATGGGGGAGGAGAGATCAAGCCAATCAGCAGTAGGGGGCGTGTCCACTCGTGATGGGGGAGGAGAGATCAAGCCAATCAGCAGTAGGGGGCGTGTCCACTCGTGATGGGGGAGGAGAGATCAAGCCAATCAGCAGTAGGGGGCGTGTCCACTCGTGATGGGGGAGGAGAGATCAAGCCAATCAGCAGTAGGGGGCGTGTCCACTCATGATGGGGGAGGAGAGATCAAGCCAATCAGCAGTAGGGGGCGTGTCCACTCATGAGGGAGGAGAGATCAAGCCAATCAGCAGTAGGGGGCGTGCCCACTCGTGATGGGGGAGGAGAGATCAAGCCAATCAGCAGTAGGGGGCGTGTCCACTCGTGATGGGGGAGGAGAGATCAAGCCAATCAGCAGTAGGGGGCGTGTCCACTCGTGATGGGGGAGGAGAGATCAAGCCAATCAGCAGTAGGGGGCGTGTCCACTCGTGATGGGGGAGGAGAGATCAAGCCAATCAGCAGTAGGGGGCGTGTCCACTCGTGATGGGGGAGGAGAGATCAAGCCAATCAGCAGTAGGGGGCGTGTCCACTCGTGATGGGGGAGGAGAGATCAAGCCAATCAGCAGTAGGGGGCGTGCCCACTCGTGATGGGGGAGGAGAGATCAAGCCAATCAGCAGTAGGGGGCGTGCCCACTCGTGATGGGGGAGGAGAGATCAAGCCAATCAGCAGTAGGGGGCGTGTCCACTCGTGATGGGGGAGGAGAGATCAAGCCAATCAGCAGTAGGGGGCGTGTCCACTCGTGATAGGAGAGGTCCTTCCATTAATTAATCCATATTAATCCTACAACGATTTGGAAGAATTAATTATTATAATTAGTCGCTGTAACTCACCACATCATACATGCGTCACTCATCTTTATCTCTATCTACCTTTGACTCAGACACCAGAGTTCGGGCGCTGTGATTGGTCGATGCGGGCAGCCAGAGGTCAGCTGGTGGGGTTGGCGAAATGCTGACGATGAGCATTTAGTTCAAGCCATCGCCAAAGCCTGCGTCACGGATCCGGCCTCGGGCGCAGCGCCGGCGAACGGCTCATGCCTTCATCACACCAAACCTTCACCTGCTGATCCTCACGCGGCCAATGGGAACGTAGAGGCGGAGCCGAGTGCCACGCCCCCTCAGAAGCTGTTAATAATGGACGCCCGGTCGTACGCGGCTGCGGTAGCCAATCGGGCGAAAGGAGGCGGCTGCGAGTGCCCAGGTAAAGCAGATGCTAATGCAGAACACATGTTATGGCGGATCTCTCTCTCAGTCGTGCTCTGCGCTCCCTGTAGATTATTATCCCAACTGTGAGGTGATGTTCATGGGCATGGCCAACATCCACTCCATCCGGAGGAGCTTCCAGTGTCTGCGGACTCTCTGCGCTCAAGTTCCCGATCCGGTCAAGTGAGTTTTCATGAGTTAACCTGCAAACCGGCTCAACTTGAAGCCGCTAGTCATTTACTGAATACTGTTTTGGGACATTTTTGCTTCTATTTATTTAGTAATGCAAGCAGAAGCTAAAGGAGTATTCATAATTCATTCCAATACCAGCAGTGCTGCACACCCGCTAACACGCGTCGCGCCTCTGCTCATGTCGACAGCTGGCTGTCCGCGCTGGAGGGCACGAGGTGGCTGCAGCATCTGTCTCTGCTGCTCAAGGCGTCTCTGCTGGTGGTGCGGGGGGTGCACGGGGACGGCAGGCCGGTGCTGGTGCACTGCTCCGACGGATGGGACCGCACGCCTCAGATCGTGGCGCTGGCCAAACTGCTGCTGGATCCCTTCTACCGCACCATCAAGGTCTTCAGGAGGATAACATGCAGTGTTGACATGCGTTCATGCGTAGCCTGCCGTTTAATACGTCAGCGCTCTCTGCTTTTAATGAACACGATACAGTTATACGATCTTTAGGATCAGAGAAATAGTTCTTTAGGGGTTAATTTTTCAAAACAGGCATTGCATCAAGGTGGAACCAACTAGCCTTATGGGTTCGATTTCCAGGAAGTGGATTAACTGAATTAGTGATTAGCTGAGTGTTAAATCATGCCAAGGTTCATACTAATGACATGCTAATTCTTGTTGAATCATGCTAACGACATGGTAGTTAATGCTAAGTCATGCTAGTGACGTTAATTTGCGTCAAATCATGCTTGCGACATACTAGTTCATGTTAGCGAAATGCTAATTCATGCTACCAGCATGTTGATTTCTGCTAATTCTTGCTGAGTCATGTTCGCAACATGGTAGTTAATGCTAAATCGTGCTAGTGACGTTAATTTGTGTTGAGTCATGTTAAATTATGTTAACGACATGTTAGTTAATGGCAGATCATTCTAGCAAAATGCTAGTTATTGTTAAATCAAGCTAACGGCAAGCTAGTTAATGCTAATGACATACTAATTAGAGTTAAATCATGTTAGCAAAATGCTAGTTAATGCTATATCATTCTAACGACATGTTAATGCTAAATCATGTTAAGACGTTAGTTAATGCTAAATCATTATAGTGAAATGTTATTGTTAAATAATGCTAGTGACATGTTAATTTGCATTAAATTGTGTTAGCGACGTATTAGTTAATGCTAAATCATTTTAGCAAAATGCTGGTTATTGTTAAATAATGCTAACTACATGCTAAATCATGCTAACGACATGCTAATTCATACTATCATGCTAGCGACATGCTAATTCATACTATCATGCTAACGACATGCTAATTCATACTATCATGCTAACGACATGCTAATTCATACTATCATGCTAACGACATGCTAATTCATACTATCATGCTAACGACATGCTAATTCATACTATCATGCTAGCGACATGCTAAGTCATGTTAAATCGTTCTACCAACATGATAATTCAAAGTTTTGGTCCGGCTTTCTCAAGCCAAAGTGACTTGCATCGCATTCAAGAAACACATTGACATTCTAATCAGTTCTTGCTTTCCCTGGGAATCGAACCCATGACCTTGATGTTGCAAGCACTACTCTATACTGTTAGACACACAGGAAAGCTAGTGTTGAAAGTTTTTAGTTGATTCACTGAAACGGAGAGTCCCGTTCCGAAAGTTAACCTGGATTTTCAGGATGAAGAAAGCGTGAGAGTTGTGTTTGGTCTTCAGGGTTTTCAGGTGCTGGTGGAGACCGAGTGGTTGGGCTACGGTCATAAGTTTGCGGATCGCTGCGGCCACGGCGAGAGCGCGGACGATCCGAACGAGCGCTGTCCGGTGTTCCTGCAGTGGCTGGACTGCGTTCATCAGCTCCAGAGGCAGTTCCCCTGCTCCTTCGAGTTCAACGAGGCCTTTCTGGTACTCACGCTCGCCGCTCGTTTGCCGTTAGCATGCGTGTTTTCATCCATCACGACAACGGCTGTGTTTGTGCCTCAGGTGAAGTTAGTGCAGCACACGTACTCGTGTCTGTTTGGGACGTTCCTGTGCAACAGCGTGAAGGAGCGCGAGGAGCGGGGCGTTCAGGAGAAGACGTGCTCCGTTTGGACTCTTCTGCGGCCGGCCAACACATCCTTCCACAACATCCTCTACTCCCCTCGCTCCGAGACGGTGCGTCCCGTCACAGGGCTATTCCTCAGTAGTTACTAGACACTGCAGGGCTCTTCAAACTCGCATTTAAGGCTTTTTAAAGTCAGAGTCCTGCACATGGCATGCAGACAAGAAATATATTGTGGACACAAATTAAGAATTTCTTACCTTGTATTGATTGGAACTAAAACAAGAAAATAAGTTGCTCTCGTTGCAAGTATTCGTCTTGGCTCATTGCGCTTAAATTGTCAGTATTTAAATTGATGTGCTAAAATAACTAGAATTGAAATAAAAATGCATAAATGTTATACAGACATAAAAAACAGCTAATAGAAAACGACAAAAACACATTAACATTACTAACACTAAAATAAAACTATAATAAAGCAGTAATACTAAAATAACACAGCAGCATAATAATCAATGCATATGCAAATAATCATCATTAGATTGATTTGAGAAGGATGATGCTGAAAATTCAACATTACTATATATTCACATAGAAAACAGCTGTTTTACTGTATTTATCATCTAATAAATTCAGCTTTAATCACAGGAATAAATGACACTTTACTATATATTCACATAGAAAACAGCTGTTTTACACTGATATAATATTACACTGTTTTACTGTATTTATCATCTAATAAATTCAGCTTTAATCACTGGAATAAATGACACTTTACTATATATTCACATAGAAAACAGCTGTTTTACACTGATATAATATTACACTGTTTTACTGTATTTATCATCTAATAAATTCAGCTTTAATCACTGGAATAAATTACACTTTACTATATATTCACATAGAAAACAGCTGTTTTACACTGATATAATATTACACTGTTTTACTGTATTTATCATCTAATAAATTCAGCTTTAATCACAGGAATAAATTACACTTTACTATATATTCACATAGAAAACAGCTGTTTTACACTGATATAATATTACACTGTTTTACTGTATTTATCATCTAATAAATTCAGCTTTAATCACAGGAATAAATGACACTTTACTATATATTCACATAGAAAACAGCTGTTTTACACTGATATATTATTACACTGTTTTACTGTATTTATCATCTAATAAATTCAGCTTTAATCACAGGAATAAATGACACTTTACTATATATTCACATAGAAAACAGCTGTTTTACATTCATATAATATTACACTGTTTTACTGTATTTATCATCTAATAAATTCAGCTTTAATCACAGGAATAAATTACACTTTACTATATATTCACATAGAAAACAGCTGTTTTACACTGATATAATATTACACTGTTTTACTGTATTTATCATCTAATAAATTCAGCTTTAATCACAGGAATAAATTACACTTTACTATATATTCACATAGAAAACAGCTGTTTTACACTGATATAATATTACACTGTTTTACTGTATTTATCATCTAATAAATTCAGCTTTAATCACAGGAATAAATGACACTTTACTATATATTCTCATAGAAAACAGCTGTTTTACACTGATATATTATTACACTGTTTTACTGTATTTATCATCTAATAAATTCAGCTTTAATCACAGGAATAAATGACACTTTACTATATATTCACATAGAAAACAGCTGTTTTACATTCATATAATATTACACTGTTTTACTGTATTTATCATCTAATAAATTCAGCTTTAATCACTGGAATAAATGACACTTTACTATATATTCACATAGAAAACAGCTGTTTTACACTGATATAATATTACACTGTTTTACTGTATGTATCATCTAATAAATTCAGCTTTAATCACAGGAATAAATGACACTTTACTATATATTCACATAGAAAACAGCTGTTTTACACTGATATAATATTACACTGTTTTACTGTATTTATCATCTAATAAATTCAGCTTTAATCACAGGAATAAATGACACTTTACTATATATTCACATAGAAAACAGCTGTTTTACACTGATATAATATTACACTGTTTTACTGTATTTATCATCTAATAAATTCAGCTTTAATCACAGGAATAAATTACACTTTACTATATATTCACATAGAAAACAGCTGTTTTACACTGATATAATATTACACTGTTTTACTGTATTTATCATCTAATAAATTCAGCTTTAATCACAGGAATAAATGACACTTTACTATATATTCACATAGAAAACAGCTGTTTTACACTGATATATTATTACACTGTTTTACTGTATTTATCATCTAATAAATTCAGCTTTAATCACAGGAATAAATGACACTTTACTATATATTCACATAGAAAACAGCTGTTTTACATTCATATAATATTACACTGTTTTACTGTATTTATCATCTAATAAATTCAGCTTTAATCACAGGAATAAATGACACTTTACTATATATTCACATAGAAAACAGCTGTTTTACACTGATATAATATTACACTGTTTTACTGTATTTATCATCTAATAAATTCAGCTTTAATCACAGGAATAAATTACACTTTACTATATATTCACATAGAAAACAGCTGTTTTACACTGATATAATATTACACTGTTTTACTGTATTTATCATCTAATAAATTCAGCTTTAATCACAGGAATAAATGACACTTTACTATATATTCACATAGAAAACAGCTGTTTTACACTGATATATTATTACACTGTTTTACTGTATTTATCATCTAATAAATTCAGCTTTAATCACAGGAATAAATTACACTTTACTATATATTCACATAGAAAACAGCTGTTTTACATTCATATAATATTACACTGTTTTACTGTATTTATCATCTAATAAATTCAGCTTTAATCACAGGAATAAATTACACTTTACTATATATTCACATAGAAAACAGCTGTTTTACACTGATATAATATTACACTGTTTTACTGTATTTATCATCTAATAAATTCAGCTTTAATCACAGGAATAAATTACACTTTACTATATATTCACATAGAAAACAGCTGTTTTACACTGATATAATATTACACTGTTTTACTGTATTTATCATCTAATAAATTCAGCTTTAATCACAGGAATAAATTACACTTTACTATATATTCACATAGAAAACAGCTGTTTTACACTGATATAATATTACACTGTTTTACTGTATTTATCATCTAATAAATTCAGCTTTAATCACAGGAATAAATGACACTTTACTATATATTCACATAGAAAACAGCTGTTTTACACTGATATAATATTACACTGTTTTACTGTATTTATCATCTAATAAATTCAGCTTTAATCACAGGAATAAATGACACTTTACTATATATTCACATAGAAAACAGCTGTTTTACACTGATATAATATTACACTGTTTTACTGTATTTATCATCTAATAAATTCAGCTTTAATCACAGGAATAAATGACACTTTACTATATATTCACATAGAAAACAGCTGTTTTACACTGATATAATATTACACTGTTTTACTGTATTTATCATCTAATAAATTCAGCTTTAATCACAGGAATAAATGACACTTTACTATATATTCACATAGAAAACAGCTGTTTTACACTGATATAATATTACACTGTTTTACTGTATGTATCATCTAATAAATTCAGCTTTAATCACATGAATAAATGACACTTTACTATATATTCACATAGAAAACAGCTGTTTTACACTGATATAATATTACACTGTTTTACTGTATTTATCATCTAATAAATTCAGCTTTAATCACTGGAATAAATGACACTTTACTATATATTCACATAGAAAACAGCTGTTTTACACTGATATAATATTACACTGTTTTACTGTATTTATCATCTAATAAATTCAGCTTTAATCACAGGAATAAATGACACTTTACTATATATTCACATAGAAAACAGCTGTTTTACACTGATATAATATTACACTGTTTTACTGTATGTATCATCTAATAAATTCAGCTTTAATCACATGAATAAATTACACTTTACTATATATTCACATAGAAAACAGCTGTTTTACACTGATATAATATTACACTGTTTTACTGTATTCATCATCTAATAAATTCAGCTTTAATCACAGGAATAAATGACACTTTACTATATATTCACATAGAAAACAGCTGTTTTACACTGATATAATATTACACTGTTTTACTGTATTTATCATCTAATAAATTCAGCTTTAATCACAGGAATAAATGACACTTTACTATATATTCACATAGAAAACAGCTGTTTTACACTGATATAATATTACACTGTTTTACTGTATTTATCATATAATAAATGGAGCTTTGATGAGACTTCCTTCTGAAAACAAGAGAATCTGTAGTGCTCGTTCTGTCTAGGCAGGTTTTGAGACGCTGAATCTCTCCATCTCCGTCAGGTTTTGCACCCAGTGTGTCACGTGAGGAATCTGATGCTATGGAGTGCCGTCTACCTGCCTAACTCCGCCCCCGCCACGCCTTCTGATGAGTCATGCGTGCCACACTCCGCCCCCCCGGCCTCACCTGAGGACACGCCTGTGAGCAGGTAAACCACACGCGCCGTACAGCCTGTAACCTCGCTTCTCCACGTAAATATTCAAACAGTGGAGCGTTTAGCTGACAGTGCTTCTTTCCAGGTTACCAAAGACTCGTTCGTACGACGATCTGCCCACGTCACGTGAGGGTTTTACCCCAAACCGCCGCCGCGATCCCAACCGGCATGAGAAGTGGCAGGACCACCTGCTCGCCCTGGAGACGAGCGTGACGGCAGAAACGGACACGCTAATGTCCGAACGCAGACTCGGCTTAAGCACAAACGATTCTGAAGCCTTAAACAGGGCGGAGCTTTCTGTGACTGAACAGGAAGTGAGAGAAGAGGATGACAGGAAGCTGACAGTCCTAAATAACACGCCTGCCTTCGACATTCCCGGTGACTTTGAAAGCGAGGACCAAATGTCTGGATCGCCTGAGGATCTTAAAGATCACGGTGTGGAACGTTCCCCGGAAAAATACACACCCACATCCCAGCATCCTGACGAGAACCGTGAGAACGGACTGCAGCTGAATAATCACGCCCCCTTTAATATCCCCCATGATGCTTCAGAGTCCAGCAGCCAATCCTCCACGGAGAGTCCGACCCACAGCCATCCTCAGACTCCCAGCAGCCTCTGCTCGCCTTCCCAGCATCCTCTCTCTCAGACTTCTCCTCGGCTCGGCGGGCGAGGCTTGGGGCACGGGGATAAGGACGGGTTGAGTCTGCACAGCGACGCCGTACAGGTGCGTCTGCGGCAGATGGAGGCGGGGCATCAGCTGCAGGTGGAGACGCTGAAGCAGCAGGTGCAGGAGCTCTGGAGTCGCCTCCACGTCAACGGGAAGCTGGTGAGCGCACACCTCAAACACGCTACACGTGCGTTTATCAGACGCTTTTATCATCGCATTCAAGAAACACATTGACATTCTAATCAGTTCTTGCTTTCCCTGGGAATCGAACCCATGACCTTGATGTTGCAAGCGCCGCTCTCTACTGTTAGACACACAGGAAATCTGACATTGCTTTTAATCTCATTAACACTTAACTTTGGCCGCTGTAAACGTAACACTTCCTCTTTCTCTCAGACGTCTCTGCCGGATGGAGAGAATAACGTAGAGTCCGGCTGGGAACCGATCGAACAGGAAGGAGAGGTGAGCAGCACTTCCGTTATTAACCGCCAGCTGTTCAGATCCATCAGATTAAACGCATTAGAAGAGAAGGGAGTGTAATTTAGTTCATAAAGTCTGAGATGCTTTTATCATTGCATTCAAGAAACACATTGATATTCTAATCAGTTCTTGCTTTCCCTGGGAATCGAACCCATGACCTTGATGTTGCAAGCGCTGCTCTCTACTGTTAGACACACATTGCGACATCATTAAAACAATGTTCGTTTGGAGTTTGGCTGGTAAACGCCTTCGAACGACCATTGGTCTGTGGTGATGATGTAATAGTGGGCGTGGCTCTAAAGCCCCGCCTTCTTTGATGTTGGGTAATATATGTGTGTGTGTCCAGGTGACACAGTGGTACTCGGATCACCCGGCGTCCCGTTGCTACGGCTGTGAGAGGACGTTCTGGCTGGCGACGAGGAAGCATCACTGCAGGTGAGATTTAACAAAGATATTCCACCTTCATTAAAGCGCAGCGATAAAGTGTTCAAAGGGGTCATGAACTGCATTTTAAACTATTTAAATTAATTGATGTCCACTTATAATTTTATCCAGATGTAGAATAAGCAGCATTCAATCCTGTTTTAATGGGCGTGTCACTCAAGACTTGGAAGGAAACGCCCACTGCTGTGATTGGATAACAGTTTTGCATATTATAATAATTTTCAAGTTACATTTTGGAAACGTACGATGTTGAAGCATTTTATTCGGGATTACAGCAAATGGCGGCGATCAAAACCGAAACAAAATCAGCCGTATCCAAAAATACTCTAATTCGCTTTTACTTTTATTCGCTTTTACAAACGAATCTCGTGTTTTACTGCTGCATGACATCACAAGTCAGTGGGCGGGGCTAAAGAGGCGATGATGTAGAAGTGGGCGTCGCTCTTTTGTCGCACTGTGACCTAATAATGTGACATAATAATCCGAGACGAGTCGTTTTCTGAGCTTGGTTTCAATTAAAGCTGTCTTTGGACTAACGAGGAAGTTTTGAGTTTGACTTGAAATGCCAAAATTAATTTGATTTCTCATGAATTCATGAGCCCTTTAAAATTCAGCTTCAACTAACCTTCACATTTCTGCTTTTAAATCTTTCCTTCACTTCTATTGTGCGTCACTGTAACCTCCATTTATTGCGTTTTTATTTTTAAAGAAAACAAGGGATGAGTTAAAATAATTATGGTAATCAACGTTACACCACAAATATACTGGATTGAGTTTAACGTCGTTTCAAATGCGAGTTAAGCCACATTTCACATGTTAAAGGATGTTTACATCAGTTTCAGAGTCTCATTTTAATTAATAATTAAATTGAACTGAGTTTAAATTGAATTTACTATTTATTAATTAAAATGTTTCATGTATTAAAGTCTCAGTTGATAACATGAAAAACAGGGATCACAAAATGAATTGTGGTTTATTCTTTAAATATATATTTTAGAGTGTATTTAATACAAGTTGATATGTTGCCTTTTAACTCTTTCCCCAGTTTAGTTTTTTCTCTTCCTTAACTTGAGTTAAAAAAATAAGCTAACATCGTTAAAATACACAGATCCATGAAAACGACTAAAACGGCGTGTTCTGCTGCCAGGCCAGTAGGTGGCGACGTCACTTTTCACAAATTCACATTTTGTAGTTTACACAGACAATAATAGTATAAATTTCCAAAACATACTATTTAAAACGCGCGTTTCCAGACGCTACTGTAAATAATCCGCCGAAGCTCACGCAGTTTGTCTGTTTGGTGTGAGCGAGCGAGCGAGTCTGATGCGTGTCTCTCTCTCTCTCGTTCTGCTGCAGCGGCAGAGAGCCGGTTGAGGAGGCCTGGTGAGACTCTCCTCCTTCACTTCCTCTGTCCCTCCATCCGTCTTTCCCTTCTCAGCTAAACCAGCGTCACTCTGACATCGTAGCATCTCAACCCAAACCACCAGCTAATGCTTGTTCTCACACTAGTGCAGATTTTCGCACCAGTCCATTTCGTATGAACTATTGTGTGAAAATAAAGCACTTTTGTAAGTCACTCTGAAAGTGAAGCGCTCATGAATCTCTCGCCCTGCAGGAACTGTGGGAATGTGTTTTGCACCAGTTGCTGCGACCAGAAGGTGGCGGTACCGAGTCAACAGCTCCGTGAGCCCAACCACGTGTGCCAGGCGTGTTACGGGCATCTCCGGCCCTCGCCCGTTCCCCCGGCGCTGCCTCCCGCCGACCTGGAGCTGGAGAAACCCATCACTGCCAGCTCCAACTGAGAGAACCGGACCAGAACCGAGCAACGATCCTGCGTTTACTCAGCCTCATGTTGCTCTGAATCTCCGACGGACGCCGTCTTCGTCAAACGAAAGGATGCGACGCGACTTTCTTCTGTGCGTCACCGGCTGGATTCACCAAAACGTTCTTCAGAAAGACTCGAGGAGAAGCTCTTAAGAGAGTCCAGTTGTGGTGGTTCCTGCGAACACTCAAAGGGTTTACGGACGTATGAAACTAATCATTACTTTCATGAGGATGAAAAGCTCACGCACTATTTTGATCGTAACTGGTGCGACGAGAGTCAAGGGATTTTCCTACAACGGCCCCAGAATATTCAGTTGCACGAGTATCTGATCACAACATATCAAAAGAGTTTATTCTCTCTCCATGCATTCTCTTCCTCTTTACACGTGAATGAGTTTCATAAAGAAGCAGCTATCGCTGTTTTCTGCTGCTTCTTTGCCTGTTTTGATCCGGAGATTCAGTTCTCATAACCGTCTATAACAAACGGATCGCTGAAGAAATACAACAATAGCGGGAAAGGGTTAGGGAATTTATCTTAACATTTGAGACGCTGCGACGCCATTGGTCCACCGGTTACTCCGGTCATCCACGTGTTTCCATTGATCGCTCTCAGCATCACAGCTGTTGTCGGGATGTTCGTTAACAGTAAATCGCTGCTAAAAGTTTTCCCAACTTTTTACCAGGTGAAGAATGGAAGATGGCCGTGAGAATATCGGGTCTTGAGTCACGTGTTCATGAGCGATAAACTCCTGCCTGCAGTTCCTTGAACGGCCACCGGTGTCGCTCTAACAAGAGTTTCTACATGAGCGTCTTTAAAATAAATAAATGTTTCATTCATCAAATCCTTCATTTCATGAAGTCGTCACACACAACCAATCTGAGTTTAGAGAACTTGCGCACATCGCTAGTAAATATAATAGTAACATGCATCATATGTAGCTGGTGTTGTTTTGTAATGCTTGATATTATAAATTGGCAGCAATCTGAAGTTTATGATTGAAGAATTTCTTTTTTTTCTTTAGGAATTCAAATTCTTACATTTTAAAAGACAAGAGTATTCTTAAATGTTTTTGGGAATACGAACATTCTTGGCTTTACTCTTAATGGTTTGTGAATCAAACTTTTGGTAATTTATTATCATGCAAAAACTTTAATCGTACTCATATTGTGACGAATAGAGTGTGTATGCAAATGAGATTTGAGATCGGAAAGTTAAATTTGACTCACCGTTCTTTAGTTGCACAGAAATCAGACGTTCTTCAGACGCGTTGCACTGAGGAAAGAAACTCATTCCTGCTTTTATCATCGCATTCAAGAAACACATTATCATTCTAATCAGTTCTTGCTTTCCCTGGGAATCGAACCCATGACCTTGATGTTGCAAGCACTGCTCTGCTGTTAGACACAGAAACTCTGACCGGTTTGGAGCATCATGAGGCTGAGCAAACGATGACGGAAGAGCAGGATTTCGGGACTTCTTGCTCTAATCAGGAGTTTTGCACACTTGATCTGTATGTATATTTTGTGACGTGTAACGGCCAATGAAAGCTGGACGGCGTTTCAGGAACTTGAGCAATAGCACAGGGTCTTCAAACAGATCCTGCATCTGAATGTGTCTGCTGTCGCTTTGCTGTCTGGTGCGTTTGCCCGGATGAAATCTCCCACAATGCAATGCTGCTGTGTTTCCTCTCTCTGTACGACGAGCTGCTGTCGCTTCTGGCGGCGTTTGTGTGAATGAAATTAAAGCACAACACACTGCCAACCAGTTCGTTTAATCCGTAGTTCTGCTTTAAAACTCATTTAAAGTCTTGATTCTAAATTAAAACTTTGACCCTGAAGCCTGACATGAAATAACAGCCCCAAAAAAGGTTATTAAACCTTTACACAAAACCAAACAAGTCTTCTTTGGTATTTTGGCTCATATAATGAGAATATGAAGGAAAAATCAGCTAAATTTGATGGTTTTATTCTGAGGCCCAAAATCATGGAATTTGCTGCAGATTCTGAGATTGATGCTTTTAATGAAAATCAGAGATCTTCAGTACAGAATTGCAGATTACTGACATAAAAACAATAGTAATATCAATTTCTGTCAACAATATGTCTTTAGTAAGAGGATAATTACATTTATCATCAAAGCTCTGAACATGTAATGCAATGATGATTGAGATTGATTTTTATAAGAAATGATGATGAAATGAGGAATTAAAGCCGTTCGGCATCAACAGCAAATCTGAAAGCCATTATTTGAAACATATGATAAGCTTAACTTTTGATTTAAGTGAAAGTTAAACGATAAACCCGTTAAGTAAATCTCAAACATACATTCATTCACTTCATTTTCTCCAGTAAGATTTTTGTCCATTAATTTTCACAAATTACAAGATAAAACTTTCGGTATTAATATCTTTATGAGGATCGATGCTCTTGATGCAACATTTGTGTCACAAGTAACATTATTCATTTAAATTAAAGTGTAATTATGGGATTAAAAAGATATCTATATTTTGTAAGTGTCAAAATACACCATTTATTTTCAGATATTTGTATCATATAACAGTTGAAACTAAACTAATGCCTTTGATCTGAGAGTGAACTGCTGCTTTACACTTAAAATTACGCTGTTTCTTCAGCTATTATTTAAATTAGTCTCGAAGTACTTCTGTAAAATGCATTTAGACACATTCCTACTCACACACACACACTCACTCTCTCTCACTCACTCTCACTCACACACACTCACTCTCTCTCTCTCACTCTCACTCACTCACTCTTACTCTCTCTCACACACACACACACACTCTCTCTCACACTCACTCTCTCACACTCACTCTCTCACTCTCACTCACTCACTCTTACTCTCTCTCACACACACACACTCACTCTCTGTCACACTCACTCACTCACACTCACTCTCTCACACTCACTCACTCTCACACTCACTCTCTCACACTCACTCTCTCACACTCACTCTCACTCACTCACATACACACACACTCACTCTCTCTCACACTCTCTCTCTCACACTCACTCACTCTCACACACACACACTCACTCTCTCTCTCTCACTCACTCACTCTCTCTCACACTCACTCTCTCTCTCACACTCACTCTCTCTCTCACACTCACTCACTCTCTCACACACTCACTCACTCTCTCACACACTCACTCACTCTCTCACACACTCACTCACTCTCTCACACACTCACTCACTCACACACACACACTCTCTCTCTCACACACACACTCACTCTCTCTTACTCTCTCTCACACACACTCTCTCTCTCTCACACTCACTCTCTCTCTCTCACACTCACTCACTCTCACTCACTCACTCTCACTCACTCACTCTCACTCACTCACTCACTCACACTCACTCACTCTCACTCACTCTCACTCACTCACTCTCACTCACTCACACTCACTCACTCTCACTCACTCACTCACTCACACTCACTCTCTCTCACTCACACTCTCTCTCTCTCACACTCACTCTCTCTCTCTCACACTCACTCACTCTCACTCACTCACTCTCTCTCACACTCACTCTCTCTCACTCACTCACACTCACTCTCACTCACTCACACTCACTCTCTCTCACTCACACTCTCTCTCTCTCTCACTCACTCTCTCTCTCTCACACTCACTCACTCTCACTCACTCACTCTCACTCACACACTCACTCACTCTCACTCACTCACTCTCACTCACTCTCACTCACTCACTCACTCACACTCACTCACTCACTCTCACTCACTCACTCTCACTCACTCACTCTCACACACTCACTCACTCTCACTCACTCTCACTCACTCTCACTCACTCACACTCACTCTCACTCTTACTCACTCTCACACACTCACTCTCACTCACTCACTCACTCTTACTCTCTCTCACACACACTCTCACACTCGCACACGCTCTCTCTCACACTCGCACACTCTCTCTCACACACACTCACTCTCTCACACTCACACACACTCTCTCACTCTCACTCACACTCACTCACTCACTCTTACTCACTCTTACTCACTCTTACTCACTCTTACTCACTCTTACTCACACACACAATCTCACATATATAGAGTTGAATATATTTGTCTGGTTTCTGCAGGAGTAGCAGTGAGAGCAGGATAACAGCATTGGAGTCGCTGATCACTGAAGAAAGACGCAGAGGCCGGAATAAAGATAGAGCTTTCGTTTATTAGTGGCTATAGATAATGCTATCGGACCATAATCATAAAAAACAGAAGATGAGAGAGAAACGCTACATCTGTGTGAGCATCGTTACATCAGCGTCGGTGAGCAGCAGCGGGACAGCGACACACACACGAGAAGCAGAACAACGTCTCCATGCGACACAACGACACACTCTGATCCTGAGTTCATCCGCACACAGCGCTCTCGCTCCGAGGAACACACACACACACACACACACCGAACCGAGGACTGAGTGTGTGTGAGAGTCAGTGAGTGTGTGTGTGTGTGTGTGAAAGTGACTGTGAGAGTGTGTGTGTGAGAGTGAGAGAGTCAGTGAGTGTGTGTGTGTGTGAGAGTGTGTGAAAGTGACTGTGAGAGTGTGTGTGTGTGTGTGAGAGTGAGAGAGTCAGTGAGTGTGTGTGTGTGAGTGTAGGTGAGTGTGTGTGTGTGAGTGTAGGTGAGTATGTGTGTGTGAGTGAAGGTGAGTATGTGTGTGTGTGTGTTGGATGCTGGAGAACGAGAGCAACTGAGCCGACGGAAACACGCCGGCTTGATTCAAGCAAAGCGTTGGGATCGCGATCCATCCCTCCATCCGGCGGGAGAAACCAGATCCTCGCGCTTCGTTTCTTAACAAAAATAGTCCTGCCTCGTGATTCGCGTCGATATCGTCATATAAAAAACATCACGTGGGCGTATTTACAAGAGTTAAACGTGACATTCGGAGGGTTTACAAAGATCCGGACGCTGAGGATTGTGGGTAATGCGGGAAGAGAGGGAGACGTCCAAGAAAGGAAACCACGGAAACTCATTTCTGCCATGGGATTGAAGAATGAAACTCGTAAGTCACAGCTTTTCCCTCCAGCTTCAACATTTTATCCCGCAAATCTGTTCTTTTATTATTTCTGAATTCAGAGTTAATGTCGTGCAATTCTGAACTTTAAGAGGATTGTTTAATTTCTGCAAAAAAGACATTTTTCCTGCAATTCATCCTCAGAATTGAGAGATGAAAAGCTGAAAATACCTTTTTTCCACAAAAGAACCAAACAAATGTGAATTATGAAATGTAAACTCGCTGGAATTGTGAGATTTAAAGTCGTAATAAAGAGTTTAGTTGCGAATGAACGATATAAACAGACTGCGATCGGTTTGTTCTGCGGCAGAAACGAGCTTCCGGACGGACAGACGGACGGACGGACGTCCTCCGGATCGTTGTGCTGTGAAGCTTCCACATCCGTGTTCTTACACTGACGACTGATCCCAGACCTGCCGGACACACACACACACACACACACATCATCATCAGAGCGGCTGATAAACTCGTCACACACTTTACAGTCTTTCTGCTGTCAATAAACGTCAGAATGACTTTGATATTCATTCAGTTATTCATGTAATAGTTCATTGTTTGTTCAGAGTGTGTTTGTCTCTGATATGCTGTGAGTGTGTGTGAGAGTGAGAGTGTGTGTGTGTGTGTGTGTGAGAGAGAGAGAGCGTTCAGTCTGACCTTGTTAACAGTGTTGATGGGCGTTCGGGCTGATCCCGTGTGCAGTCTCTGTCTCGGCTCCTCAAACCCGCGGCCGGGCGATCGTTCCCTGCGCAGGTCCATGGCGCGTCCCGGCGAACAGTCCAGCCGAGGGTCCATCATCCTCCCGGGTGACCTCTCCATCCGGCCCGGGGACTTCTCCCGGTCCAGGGGTCGCGCGGGAGACTTGTCCCGCCGGAACTCTGTGCGCGCCTCGCGGTAGCGGTGGGGGGTCCCGGGCTGGTGCAGCCCCTCCTGAACGGCCGGCATGGCGGCCAGACGCTTGGAGATGTGCTCGTTGTAGGAGGGAGGACCGCGCTTGTTTGGGCTGCGGGAAACAGAGCGACTCCCGTCAGACTGAGTGATTAATCAGATCATGTGATGTTATATAATATTATACAGACATATTATTATTACGGCTAAAGAAACAGTACCTGGAGGAAACTATATATACATGGACACACAATCTCACTCTCACACACACACACAATCACACTCTCACACAATCACACTCTCACACACAATCTCACTCTCACACACAATCTCACTCTCACACACAATCTCACTCTCACACACAATCTCACTCTCACACACACACACACACTCTCACACATACTCTCACACACAATCACACTCCCACTCACAATCACACTCTCACTCACAATCACACTTCCACTCACAATCACTCTCACACACACACACACTCTCACACATACTCTCACACACAATCACACTCTCACTTTCAAACACACTCTCACACACAATCACACTCTCACTCTCACACACAATCACACTCTCACTCTCACTCAATCACACTTCCACTCACAATCACACTCTCACTCACAATCACACTCTCACACACAATCACACTCTCACTCTCACACACAATCACACTTCCACTCACAATCACACTCTCACTCACAATCACACACAATCACACTCTCACACACAATCACACTTCCACTCACAATCACTCTCACACACACACACACTCTCACACACAATCACACTCTCACACACAATCACACTCTCACACACAATCACACTCTCACACACAATCACACTCTCACTCACAATCACACTTCCACTCACAATCACACTCTCACTCACAATCACACTTCCCCTCACAATCACTCTCACACACACACACACTCTCACACATACTCTCACACACAATCACACTTTCAAACACACTCTCACACACAATCACACTCTCACTCAATCACACTTCCACTCACAATCACACTTCCACTCACAATCACACTCTCACTCTCACACACAATCACACTTCCACTCACAATCACACTCTCACTCACAATCACACTCTCACTCACAATCACACTCTCACTCTCACACACAATCACACTTCCACTCACAATCACACTCTCACTCACAATCACACTCTCACACACAATCACACTCTCACTCACAATCACACTCTCACTCACAATCACACTCTCACACACAATCACACTCTCACTCTCACACACAATCACACTTCCACTCACAATCACACTCTCACTCACAATCACACTCTCACACACAATCACACTCTCACACACAATCACACTCTCACACACAATCACACTCTCACACACAATCACACTTCCACTCACAATCACACTCTCACTCACAATCACACTCTCACACACAATCACACTCTCACACACAATCACACTCTCACACACAATCACACTCTCACTCACAATCACACTCTCACTCACAATCACACTCTCACACACAATCACACTCTCACACACAATCACACTTCCACTCACAATCACTCTCACACACACACACACTCACACATACTCTCACACACAATCACACTCTCACACACAATCACACTCTCACACACAATCACACTCTCACACACAATCACACTCTCACACACAATCACACTCTCACACACAATCACACTCTCACACACAATCACACTTCCACTCACAATCACACTCTCACTCACAATCACACTCTCACTCACAATCACACTCTCACTCACAATCACACTCTCACTCACAATCACACTTCCCCTCACAATCACTCTCACACACACACACACACACTCTCACACATACTCTCACACACAATCACACTCTCACTTTCAAACACACTCTCACACACAATCACACTCTCACACACACAATCACACTTCCACTCACAATCACACTCTCACTCACAATCACACTCACACACACAATCACACTTCCACTCACAATCACACTCTCACTCACAATCACACTCTCACTCACAATCACACTCTCACTCACTCTCACACACACACACACACTCTCACACATACTCTCACACACAATCACACTCTCACTTTCAAACACACTCTCACACACAATCACACTCTCACACACAATCACACTTCCACTCACAATCACACTTCCACTCACAATCACACTCTCACTCACAATCACACAATCACACTTCCACTCACAATCACACTCTCACACACAATCACACTTCCACTCACAATCACACTTCCACTCACAATCACTCTCACACACACACACACTCACACATACTCTCACACACAATCACACTCTCACACACAATCACACTCTCACACACAATCACACTCTCACACACAATCACACTCTCACACACAATCACACTCTCACACACAATCACACTCTCACACACAATCACACTTCCACTCACAATCACACTCTCACTCACAATCACACTCTCACTCACAATCACACTCTCACTCACAATCACACTCTCACTCACAATCACACTTCCCCTCACAATCACTCTCACACACACACACACACACTCTCACACACAATCACACTCTCACTTTCAAACACACTCTCACACACAATCACACTCTCACACACACAATCACACTTCCACTCACAATCACACTCTCACTCACAATCACACTCACACACACAATCACACTTCCACTCACAATCACACTCTCACTCACAATCACACTCTCACTCACAATCACACTCTCACTCACTCTCACACACACACACACACTCTCACACATACTCTCACACACAATCACACTCTCACTTTCAAACACACTCTCACACACAATCACACTCTCACACACAATCACACTTCCACTCACAATCACACTTCCACTCACAATCACACTCTCACTCACAATCACACAATCACACTTCCACTCACAATCACACTCTCACACACAATCACACTTCCACTCACAATCACACTCTCACTCACAATCACACTCTCACACACAATCACACTTCCACTCACAATCACACTCTCACTCACAATCACACTCTCACACACAATCACACTCTCACTCTCACACACAATCACACTTCCACTCACAATCACACTCTCACTCACAATCACACAATCACACTTCCACTCACAATCACACTCTCACACACAATCACACTTCCACTCACAATCACACTCTCACTCACAATCACACTCTCACACACAATCACACTTCCACTCACAATCACACTCTCACTCACAATCACACTCTCACACACAATCACACTCTCACTCTCACACACAATCACACTTCCACTCACAATCACACTCTCACTCACAATCACACAATCACACTTCCACTCACAATCACACTCTCACACACAATCACACTTCCACTCACAATCACACTCTCACTCACAATCACACTCTCACACACAATCACACTTCCACTCACAATCACACTCTCACTCACAATCACACTCACACACAATCACACTCTCACACACAATCACACTTCCACTCACAATCACTCTCACACACAATCACACTCTCACACACAATCACACTTCCACTCACAATCACACTCTCACTCACAATCACACTCTCACTTTCAAACACACTCTCACACACAATCACACTCTCACACACAATCACACTCTCACACACAATCACACTTCCACTCACAATCACTCTCACACACAATCACACTCTCACTTTCAAACACACTCTCACACACAATCACACTCTCACTCACAATCACACTCTCACTCACAATCACACTCTCACTCACAATCACACTCTCACTCACAATCACACTTCCACTCACAATCACACTCTCACTCACAATCACACTTCCACTCACAATCACACTCACAATCACACTCTCACACACAATCACACTTCCACTCACAATCACACTCTCACACACAATCACACTTCCACTCACAATCACACTCACAATCACACTCTCACACACAATCACACTTCCACTCACAATCACACTCACACTCTCACTCTCACACACAATCACACTTCCACTCACAATCACACTCTCACTCACAATCACACTTCCACTCACAATCACAATCACTCTCACACACAATCACACTCTCACTTTCAAACACACTCTCACACACAATCACACTCTCACTTTCAAACACTCTCACACACAATCACACTCTCACTTTCAATCACTCTCACACACAATCACACTCTCACTTTCAAACACACTCTCACACACAATCACACTCTCACTTTCAAACACTCTCACACACAATCACACTCTCAACTTTCAAACACACTCTCACACACAATCACACTCTCACACACAATCACACTTCCACTCACAATCACTCTCACACACAATCACACTCTCACTTTCAAACACACTCTCACACACAATCACACTCTCACTCTCACACACAATCACACTTCCACTCACAATCACACTCTCACTCACAATCACACTCTCACTTTCAAACACACTCTCACACACAATCACACTCTCACTTTCAAACACTCTCACACACAATCACACTCTCACTTTCAAACACACTCTCACACACAATCACACTCTCACTTTCAATCACTCTCACACACAATCACACTCTCACTTTCAAACACACTCTCACACTCTCACTTTCAAACACTCTCACACACAATCACACTCTCAACTTTCAAACACACTCTCACACACAATCACACTCTCACACACAATCACACTTCCACTCACAATCACTCTCACACACAATCACACTCTCACTTTCAAACACACTCTCACACACAATCACACTCTCACTCTCACACACAATCACACTTCCACTCACAATCACACTCTCACTCACAATCACACTCTCACTTTCAAACACACTCTCACACACAATCACACTCTCACACACAATCACACTCTCACACACAATCACACTCTCACACACAATCACACTTCCACTCACAATCACTCTCACACACAATCACACTCTCACTTTCAAACACACTCTCACACACAATCACACTCTCACTTTCAAACACTCTCACACACAATCACACTCTCAACTTTCAAACACACTCTCACACACAATCACACTTCCACTCACAATCACTCTCACACACAATCACACTCTCACTTTCAAACACACTCTCACACACAATCACACTCTCACTCACAATCACACTCCCACACACAATCACACTCCCACACACACTCTCACTCTCACACACAATCACACTCTCACTCAATCACACTTCCACTCACAATCACACTTCCACTCACAATCACACTCTCACTCACAATCACACTCTCACACACAATCACACTCTCACTCTCACACACAATCACACTTCCACTCACAATCACACTCTCACTCACAATCACACTCTCACACACAATCACACTCTCACACACAATCACACTTCCACTCACAATCACTCTCACACACACACACACTCACACATACTCTCACACACAATCACACTCTCACACACAATCACACTCTCACACACAATCACACTCTCACACACAATCACACTCTCACACACAATCACACTTCCACTCACAATCACACTCTCACTCACAATCACACTTCCACTCACAATCACACTCTCACTCACAATCACACTCTCACTCACAATCACACTTCCCCTCACAATCACTCTCACACACACACACACACACTCTCACACATACTCTCACACACAATCACACTCTCACTTTCAAACACACTCTCACACACAATCACACTCTCACACACACAATCACACTTCCACTCACAATCACACTCTCACTCACAATCACACTCTCACTCACAATCACACTCACACACACAATCACACTTCCACTCACAATCACACTCTCACTCACAATCACACTCTCACTCACAATCACACTCTCACTCACTCTCACACACACACACACACTCTCACACATACTCTCACACACAATCACACTCTCACTTTCAAACACACTCTCACACACAATCACACTCTCACACACAATCACACTTCCACTCACAATCACACTCTCACACACAATCACACTTCCACTCACAATCACACTCTCACTCACAATCACACTCTCACACACAATCACACTCTCACTCTCACACACAATCACACTTCCACTCACAATCACACTCTCACTCACAATCACACAATCACACTTCCACTCACAATCACACTCTCACACACAATCACACTTCCACTCACAATCACACTCTCACTCACAATCACACTCTCACACACAATCACACTTCCACTCACAATCACACTCTCACTCACAATCACACTCTCACTCACAATCACACTCTCACACACAATCACACTTCCACTCACAATCACTCTCACACACAATCACACTCTCACTTTCAAACACACTCTCACACACAATCACACTCTCACACACAATCACACTTCCACTCACAATCACACTCTCACTCACAATCACACTCTCACTTTCAAACACACTCTCACACACAATCACACTCTCACACACAATCACACTCTCACACACAATCACACTTCCACTCACAATCACTCTCACACACAATCACACTCTCACTTTCAAACACACTCTCACACATACTCTCACACACAATCACACTCTCACTCACAATCACACTCTCACTCACAATCACACTCTCACACACAATCACACTTCCACTCACAATCACACTCTCACTCACAATCACACTTCCACTCACAATCACACTCACAATCACACTCTCACACACAATCACACTTCCACTCACAATCACACTCTCACACACAATCACACTTCCACTCACAATCACACTCTCACTCACAATCACACTTCCACTCACAATCACACTCTCACTCACAATCACACTTCCACTCACAATCACACTCACACATACTCTCACACACAATCACACTCTCACTCACAATCACACTCTCACTCACAATCACACTCTCACTCACAATCACACTTCCACTCACAATCACACTCACACATACTCTCACACACAATCACACTCTCACTCACAATCACACTTCCACTCACAATCACACTCTCACTCACAATCACACTTCCACTCACAATCACACTCACAATCACACTCTCACACACAATCACACTTCCACTCACAATCACACTCTCACACACAATCACACTTCCACTCACAATCACACTCACAATCACACTCTCACACACAATCACACTTCCACTCACAATCACACTCACACTCTCACTCTCACACACAATCACACTTCCACTCACAATCACACTCTCACTCACAATCACACTTCCACTCACAATCACAATCACTCTCACACACAATCACACTCTCACTTTCAAACACACTCTCACACACAATCACACTCTCACTTTCAAACACTCTCACACACAATCACACTCTCACTTTCAATCACTCTCACACACAATCACACTCTCACTTTCAAACACACTCTCACACACAATCACACTCTCACTTTCAAACACTCTCACACACAATCACACTCTCACACACAATCACACTTCCACTCACAATCACTCTCACACACAATCACACTCTCACTTTCAAACACACTCTCACACACAATCACACTCTCACTCTCACACACAATCACACTCTCACTTTCAAACACACTCTCACACACAATCACACTCTCACTTTCAAACACACTCTCACACACAATCACACTCTCACTCTCACACACAATCACACTCTCACTTTCAAACACACTCTCACACACAATCACACTCTCACTTTCAAACACACTCTCACACACAATCACACTCTCACACACAATCACACTTCCACTCACAATCACTCTCACACACAATCACACTCTCACACACAATCACACTCTCACTTTCAAACACACTCTCACACACAATCACACTCTCACTCTCACACACAATCACACTTCCACTCACAATCACACTCTCACTCACAATCACACTCTCACTTTCAAACACACTCTCACACACAATCACACTCTCACACACAATCACACACAATCACACTTCCACTCACAATCACTCTCACACACAATCACACTCTCACTTTCAAACACACTCTCACACACAATCACACTCTCACTTTCAAACACTCTCACACACAATCACACTCTCAACTTTCAAACACACTCTCACACACAATCACACTTCCACTCACAATCACTCTCACACACAATCACACTCTCACTTTCAAACACACTCTCACACACAATCACACTCTCACTCTCACACACAATCACACTTCCACTCACAATCACTCTCACACACAATCACACTCTCACTTTCAAACACACTCTCACACACAATCACACTCTCACTCTCACACACAATCACACTCCCACACACAATCACACTCCCACACACACTCTCACTTTCAAACACAATCACACTCTCTCACTCACAATCACATTTTCACTCTCTCACACACTCACAGAAGAGTTTACAATCACCTGACAGACATTCCCCAGTGAGAAGAGATGAAATATAAAGTGATTAAAGTGCTGATGAACCACACGCCCGTGAACATTCAGATGATGTTTGATCCATTAAAACTTACCAACGACTCCGCGAGAAACACGTCTCCTCATCCGCCAATCCATAAAAACATTAACATATTTATGCTTTAAAATAACACGCAAAACACCGGATATCATCAACACCTGCCGCATTCATCTCAATTAATCCATGAAAATCATATTTCATGTGTTAATGTAGTGATTGATCATCTGAGGGAAGGATATTTTCACACGGTTCACCTTAAACGTAATCAGATGAACAGCGTTCAGAGCGTCACATTAAAACCAGAAGCGTTCAGAATATTCTCCTGAAAAACTCTTTATTCCTCCCTCAGTTCACGGTTAAACCCTCACGCTCAGTCACTCCTTCGCACAAATAAAGAAAGCACTTTTCTTCCTGTAAAGAAGAGAAACGTCAGATGAATCATTATAGATCTGACTTTACCCGTCAGTGTTTCTCCTGTTTGTTACGGATATAGATTTAGTAAATTAATGTTAACAACCCTGGAGGAACCTTGTATCTCCATATTTCATCATTTTTATCTTTTTTCATTGTTATTGGTCACCCTTACGTCTGTCTGTGGGGTTTGCACGCATATAATCAATGGAAACTATTAAAAAGAGCATGTGACTAAAACCTCATAACTCCATTGGCTGCTCAAACTGTCAATCAAACCTCATAACTCCGCCCACCTCTATCAGGAACGTCTCTGCTTGTTTGCAATGCAATGATAATTAAAGAAGTGCGTTTATTCAAGAAACACTATATCCATGAAGACGAATGTTCAATGTGTTTGAGGAGAGCGTCTTAGGCTAGTGTTTGCCTTCGAGTCACAGCCAAAAAAACGAAGCGTCCAGATAGTTTCACAGAAAACATAATTACCCGTAACTTGATGAAAACATAACGCGATGCAAAATAACGGACAAAACGTGTATGAAATTTGCTGGTTACGATTTGTGTTTGATTTTGGTAAAATGTTAATAATATTACGACACATGCAAGTGTCTGACCGTATAAAGTCACAATATCAACTATAACAGTAATGTTTAATTATCTAATCAATAGTATTTTCCTTTTTTGCCCAACAGTGAAAATATAATCACACACACAATATTTATCAGAATCCCCGCCCCCAAACTGTTCGCCCCTGTAAGGATGGAGCAGGTCCTAGTGAAGCAGGAAGTCACATGACAGGAAGCTGCACATGTACTGACCTGCGCGTGGAGCCGTTCCTCTGCGGTTCTGCGCTCGATCCCTCTTGACTCAGATTGCCTTTGCAGCAAATGACGCGCAGCTTGTTCTGGTAGGACGAGGCCAGATACACGGCGCCGGACGAGATGGCGGGACCCAGGTAACGCGGGCTGGGAATGTCCAGGTGTGCGTACGCATGCGGCCTGAACACACACACACTCCGTTCAGAGTCTCCAACAAACACACACAACCAAACCAAACCGACGCACTGGACGGCAGCTTTACCCCAGCGCAGAGTGACTCTGAACCTCGATGACGTCCAGAGAGTTGAAGTACGTGACAAACAGGTACGGCTCTCTGTATGCTGTGGAGAAACACACAGGATTGGGATTCATCCGTCAGGAGCTGATGCTTTCAGAAACCCGAACAGACATTTAACTCTGTCAGTGTCAGAAGTGGATCATATTATGACATATGATTACAGATTTTTTTTAAAGTCTTTAGAAATAATAACAAGCACCAATGAGTCAATCTCAATAAGACCAGAAACGTGAGGTAAGAAAGGGAAACAGAGATCATTTAATTTCAGACCGAACAAGATTGAGAAACAGCACAACTGATGCTGAAAACTCAGCTTTGATCACAGGAATAAATTACATTTTACTACTATCTATATATATATATATATATATATATATATATATATATATATATATATATATATATATACACATAGAAAACAGTTCCTTTAAATTGTAATAAATGTCATTAAATAAAAGCAGCCTTGATGAGCAAGAAGAGAACTTTAAGAACTGCGTTTACCAACAACAAACTTAAGATTGGTAGTGTATATTACATAAATATTTTAATAAATTACATATATATATATATATATATATATATATATATATATATATATAGACATTTCGCATTATATAAATACTGTAACACATTTTTTTTTTAATATTGTAATAAAAGTAACATCATATAGTAATATATTAAAACGTTTATAGGTATTCATATAAATTATATATACACACACAGTGCTTTGTAAAAGTGTTCGCCCCTTTCCTGATTTCTTTGCATGTTTTTCACACTTAAATGTTTCAGATCAAACTAATTTAAATATTATTCAAAGATAACACAAGTAAAGTTCATTTGTTTACACAAATGCAGTTTTTAAATGAAGGTTGTAATTATTAAGGAAAAACAAAATCCAAACCTACATGTGATCATATAACTGGTAATAACTGGTATAAACCCAATAACTGGTTGAGCAGCAACAACTGCAATCAAGTGTTTGTGATTAACCAGCTGTTTTGTGTTCCTTCAGCCAGTCAGAGACTTTCTGGTTTGTTTTGGATCATGTTCTGCTGCAGAACCCAAGTTCCCTTCAGCTTGAGTCACAGACAGATCCTCCTGCAGGATGTTTTGGCAGAATTCATGGTTTATTACAGCAAGTCTCCAGATCCTGAAGCAGTAAAAAAGCCCCAGACCATTACACTACCACCACCATATTTACTGTAGCTATGATGTTCTTTTTCTGAAATGCTGTGCTACTTTTAAACACACCTTCCTAAAGTTCAACTTTTGTCTCGTCAGTCCACAGAGTATTTTCCAAAAAGTCTTGGGGATCATCAAGATGTTTTCTGGAAAAAATGAGACGAGCCTTAATGCTCTTCTTGCTCAGCCGTGGTTTTCGTCTTGAATCTCTGCCATTTTTGCCCCATCTCTTTCTTATACTGAAAGTCAGGCCTGCTGTTCTTTGTTGTTGCTGTGGGTGTTTTGTGACTCTTGGATGAGTCGTCGTTGAGCTCTTGGGGTAATTTCAGTCGGTCGCTCCTGGGAAGCTTCACCACTGTTCCATGTTTTCTCCATTTGTGGATAATGACTCCAACTGTGATTCGCTGGATTTCGCTGAAAGCTTTAGAACCCTTTCCAGACTGATAGATCTCAATTACTTTCTTACTCATTTGTTCCTGAATTTCTTTGGATCTCAATACGATGTTTAGCTTTTAAAGATCTTTTGTTCTACTTCACTTTATCAGGCAGGTCCTATTTAAGTGATTTCTTGATTGAGAAGATGTCTGAACAGGCCATGGATTTTGTTTTTTCTTAACAACAACAACAACCTTCATTTAAAAACTGCATTTTGTTTTGACTAATATTTAAATTAGATCTGAAGTTTGATATTAAGTTTGATCTGAAACATTTAAGTGTGACAAACATGCAAAGAAACCGGGAAAGGGGCACCACTGTATGTCTATATATACAAATGCATTAATTTCAGCTGAAATACATTTATAGTTAAAGGAAATCCACAGTAAAAAAGATGGATGGATTATAATGGATGATGCTTTCAAAGTCAATCATTACATAATTGTGATCCAAAATAATGATTTAGATTTTTGCATTAATATATGCAGTCCTAATGCGCTTCATGATATGCATTGTTCTTTGGGCTAAATCATGTGAATGATTGGTTTGCTGTTGGTGTCAATGTTTTCCCCTGTGCTTTGTTTGTTAGTAAATATTATATTTGTTAATAAAAGCGATTCATTTTGATAAAGTTTTACCGAAGGACAGCGGCAGGCGGCTCCATTTGATGTCATCACTGCGACTCCTGCGTCCGTACGCGTCCACAAACACGCCAAACTCTACAAGCAACGACACACACACACACGGGTCAAACACAGACTCACACACACCGTCACGTCACACAGGGCTTACGTTCACACACACGCACCGTGGAAGCAGAGCAGATACTCGACTTTCTGCGGCGCGCTGGACACCTGGATGATGGAGATGGGGAAACTGTGCGAGGAGGCGGCGAACACGGCCGAGGCCAACGTCACGTCGTTCTTATCCAGGAACTCTGAACACACACACACACACATCAGCTGAGATCAGCAGCAGCACTGCACAGTGGATCAGTGTGTGTCCATCACTCACCCTCCAGCACGTACTGCTTCATCTCGATCTCGTAGAACTTATTGGTGCCGATGATGATGCTGTATCCCGTGAAGTGAATGCAGCTGCAGGGTTCAGACGTCTCGATCTCCTGCGGATACACACGTGAACTCCTACTTTCGATTTTACTCTCCTATAATAGGTTTACATGTCACAAAACATTCTCATAATGCCCAACGCAGCATCAGCTCTTTTCTCAGAGTCTGAAATGGTTCAATAAAGGATTCAGTCTCTTTAAACGCATCCGTCTGTTGTGATTGGCTGACAGAAACCAAACGCTGTGATCCGGATCAGCTCTTGATTGACAGTGATACGAACAGTAACGATGGCATTTTACAGTAACAATCTCATTAAAGTGGATTTGCTGAACAACACAGACCAACTCTTCCAGTCTCAGCAGTTACGCCTGATGACTAGAGCTGCAGCGCTGCATCTATGAAGATGATTACGCATTACAGTAATGCCTTGAGATAATACCCCTGTGAAATATACCTACAGTAATGCCTTATGATATGAGCATAATCCGTTCCAGGACGAGCTCATAACTCGAGTTGCTCGTATCTCAAATCATGTTTCCCATAAGAAATAACAGAAAATAAAACGAATCCATTCCGGCCCTCTAAAAAACTCCCTTATTAGTGCTAATAACGATGGAAAAAACATGTTTTTAATTGATATAGACACACACACACACACACACACACAATTATAGTATATAAGGATTCCTGTGATATAAAATAAAATGTGGTTTAATAGAGTTCTTGCCTTCGAGACACACGATACAGTAGCGGCTAATGACGACATGTGCGGAGGAAGAGGAGGAGGGATAATGTAGAGAACGCAAACACAATACAGAAGTGTAGTGTGCTTGATAAACTACACGCATAATATTATTATTATTATTAATATTATTATAATAATAAATATGAGCTTCTGAGACACATTATTTTTAATAATGTGCTCAGAAGCTCATATTTATTATTATGTAACACTCATAACTCGTGCTGCTCCCAGCTTAATACTGGTGAATCACTCGTTGCCCCCGGTAACCCCCGCTGTAAAACCAAGCTGCCTCTAGTGGAGATCATATGCAATTACCCATAAATGAGGAGCTTGAGCTGCTGCGAGTGCTGAACACCTCTAGCGTCTGGAAGCTGCTCGTATCTCAAATATTTACTCGTATCTCAAAGCAAAAAAAAATAGCTTGAAGGCTTGCTCGTATCTCAAGGTATTACTGCATTTACGTTTGTTTATAATAATAGGGTCTTCAGCATGAATCTGTCACATAAAGCCAGACCACGATCATCAGTGTACAGTACTTATATTTTGGAAAGATGGAGAAAGGATTCATCCGCTAATCAGAAAAAACATTAGATGAAACGGGAAAACAATCGGCAGATTAATGGTTAGCTATAGCTGTACAAACGACTCATATCAGGCAGTGCAGACACAATAACTGCTCTCTGATCTCTGACACTGCATGACAGTTCACACACACACACACACACACACACACGTGACGATGAAGAGGCTCCTGATACGGTACCTTCCTGATGCAGAACTTGTTGAGCGCGTCGTTGAAGCGCAGGATGGTGATTTTATTGGGCATCGCCGCACAGATACACATGCCACTGTCAATCTGAAACACACACACACTTCATTCTTCAGTCATGAGGACAGCATTACAGACGCTGGGACTCGGAGCATGAAGTGCATGAGCTCTGTGTGTTTCAGGAACAGATTCTGCGAGCAGGTTTGATGTGGGAATGCTTCACCTTTCCAGAAGCGAAGAGATGGCATCCCTTCACCGCCTCAAAGATGTAGGGACTGAGATCGGGCTGCGCCGGCAGATGAGACTGAGCCAGAGACTGCTTGACCCGCTTAATGTCAACCAGACACAGAGCGCGCTCCTCACCTGCCACACACACACACACACACACACACACACATTCAGTGATATTACCCAGGATATTGGACGAGAACCAGGGCTCATCATTAATGCTTCTCCAGGACAAGTGGACAAACGAAAGAACTTGCTCGATCAGAAACATATCCTCATCAATAACAAAACAATACATTCACATTCCTGCATTTATCAGCTGCTTTTATCATCGCATTCAAGAAACACATCGACATTCTAATCAGTTCTTGCTTTCCCTGGGAATCAAACCCATGACCTTGATGTTGCAAGCGCTGCTCTCTACAGTTAGACACACAGGAAAGCCATATGTAGTGTAAGTGGCGATTGATAGTGGATAATAATATATAACGTAATGATGGTTGGCTTAGAGAAATCTAAACACATTTTAGACACAATCTTGACTGGTTTTGATGATTTCAGCACCAAAATAGTTCCAATCAAAGATCATGCAGAACCAGAGTGAATCTCTCAGGATGCGTTTCATTACCAAACGATTCAGCGTTTTGAACAAATCGGTTGAGTCAAAGATTGAATGACTCGTTCGTAATCTTGAAGGAACCAGCCGTTTGAATGAATCGTTTGAATGAATCGTTTGAATGAATGACTCACTCTTTAAGTCACTTACTGCCACCGACTGGCGGTTTAGTTTCATGTTTAAAAGTATCATTTCAAAACACAAAAATTAAGATTTAAACATCAAGGCTGATGAGAATATTGCTCCACAATAAATTATATTTACAACACAAAAAAATCCTATTTTTATCCAGACAAGCAACAAGTGAAACTGCTTTATAGCCACATTAACTCCATTTCCACACGCTCCAATAATGCCTTTATTCCACTAATCAGAGTAAAGTCTTCACTCCCGTTTATTTATATTAATACATGTGATTCTGCATTATATTCATGCTGTTTCTTCACCATTATGATCATCATCGCATCAATTTGATCAAAGTATTGCAGCACTTTGAGGATGAATGTAAGTGTAGTCGTGGAATGAATCAACATCCGATTGATATGATCATGACTACAGTTTTGTCAGAGCTTCTTTACAGCTGAAATCTGCAACATTAACATGATACATATTGTATAAAGAGCTACAGAAATCGACTGTTTGTGCTGAGAGGATGAAGGTCAGATGAATAACGTCTCTGCAGTTATGTGTGGTGCTTGCGCTGACCGGTGATCATGAGCAGCTTGTCCAGCTCCTTCAGGATCTGGATCTGGAACACAGAGTCGAGTCCCGGGATGTGTGTGAGCGAGTTCTTGATGACGTTCAGGGCGTAGAGACCCTCCTCTGAGCCCACCAGCACAATCTGAAACACACACACACACACACACACACACACACACACACACACACACAGACTGCAGTGGTTAGAAATGCAGTCATTACATTACAGATTTTATGGTGATATTCTGACAACATGTTCATCACATTGAATGGCATAATCTTAACATGAAATACATTAAATGTCAGGGTTTTGGTGAACAATAATAGTCATAATAAATTAAATACAGTGGAGTTCGGTTATGTCAACGGCGTCGGGGGTCGGGAAAAGCATCGAGAACCGTTATAAACCGTTTCGCGAGATAACCCATACATCATATATTACATATATTAACATACAATCCATATACTATATTACTGATTTCCCCACATATAACCCTCAGATGCAGATAATCCGCAATTCACGAAATAAGAAAACAATCTGAACAAAGTCAGAATCAGAACAAAAAGAAAAGCAGTCTCTCTTTCTCTCCAAAGTACAGTTATACCTCGGTTTACGAGCGACTTGGTATACGAGCAAATCGGTGTACGAGCATTGTATCGGTGTAAGAGAAAAAATTTCCCTCACCCATGCGCAGTTTTGTGTCGAAAAGATCCCTTTATCACCCCTTAACTCGTTCATTCTCTCAGTTTGGGTGCATCATTCACCACAGTGCATTATTTTATAAGTTGTTGTGAATATGATGAAACTTTATTAATGGAGCATGTTACCAACACCACACATTGCATACTAATGAGACGTGTGTTCACAGTCCAACGCACCCAATGACGTTCTTAAAGGGCCATACACTTTTAGAGAACAGCATACTATAACAGTTATAACTCTGTACAGATCATATACATAAGTGATTTACAGCGGTTTTACCTCGTGTTGTTGCATTAATTGTGATCGCTATTCTTCACGTTGTAATATCGTTACAAATGTTGAAGGAACTAGTTAATCTGATGTGTCAATAAGTGTTAAGTTAACAGTCTTGTCACTTTAAGAGGGCGGGGTTTCAGTCGGCGCTAGAGAGAGTTGAGTTCTGAGGGATTTGAGAGAGAGCTCGTAAGCAGAGATAGTTTTGATTCTTCTGTTATGTACGGCGTGGGTTGAAGCCAGAACCGCAATCCGATAGTTCTCAATAAAATCTCTGAATGAGAAGGAACCTGTCTGGTTATTAAAAGAAGCAACGCTACAATGTAGTGAAATATATAAGCAGTAACCCCCCCCCTCCTCTCCTCTCGTCTCGATCATGCCAGCAGTGAAGAGGTAAAGTGCGTGTTACAGTAAATAGTTAATAATGACAGTTAAACTCTAAAAACTTAATTAGTATTTATATGAGATCTTAATGATTTTAAATGTAATTAATAGGTTAAACCCAAAAAAATATTTAAAATGGGCATTTATGGTCGTGTGGAACGAATCAAGTGATTTTTAGTGCGTTCTTATGGGGGAAATTGTTTTGGTGTACGAGCATTTTGGTTTACGAGCTCGCTCTTGGAACGAATTAAACTCGTAAACCGAGGCATTACTGTAGTCTCTCCTCTCTGCGCTGTGCTCGTCCCTTTAAGAGAAGAGCCCGCCCTCATGGCAGCACAGCCAATCACGTTTTCTTGCATGATTGACAGGTCAGACAGCCTATCAGCGCAGCTGTCAGAGTGACTGTGGAAGCAGCAGCTGTCAGAGCACAAAGATAACAACCCTCAAGAAAGAAAAATTAAAATTTATTGATGTACATGATGTAAATGAGAAAAATGAGACCGAGGATGCTCGTGTTTTTGGTGTTTTTTTACACAACAGTGTTGCCGCGATCGGCTGAAATGTTCCGAGTCTCATGCAGAACTGTGCGCATTTGAGTCTTAAGCCACGAATCCACTTGCTCCTGTTTAACCGCTGCGCTCTCTCCACAAATCACTTTGAAGACCATGTTGTGCCTCTTTTTGAAACGATTCAGCCACCCCGGATTTGCTTTAAAGTAAAGTCAAATTCTTTGCAGCAAGAATGTCCGTCTTGTGCTCGAGATACTAGATTTACGACATTAAGGAATCGACATAACCAACAAGAAAATACTGAGACAAATAGGGAGTTTGGCGGTTCCACTTCAAAATCGTCGACATAATAGTATTGGCGAGTTAACCGTGACTCGAGATAAGTGAACTCCACTGTAATTAGTAAAAATATGTACAATTTACGTAAAGCAATAGGTTTGTATTTATTTCTTAAGATTAAGAAAACAGATTTTTTTTTTTATAAAACAAAAAAAGATGAAATATTCTAACAGTGTAATTTATATATATATATATATATATATATATAAAATTTAAATTATATAAATAAATAAGAATTTGGAAGAATCAGTAAATTAAGAGTAATTTACTGACATTTCAGATATATCAAAAAATATAAAAATCCGTGTTAAATTAGTTTACAAAATTATCGTCCTTGTTTTCATCATTGACATTTTTTCACTGACGAAAACTAAAAAACAAAACAATTTGGACGACAAAAACTGCATCAAAAATGTGTTTCATGTGTGTATAAATACACTGTTTTTAATGGCTGGCTTTCGACCAGAAGCATCAGATGGACGTGTGTTTATTTACAGTGTTGAATTGTGTGCTTATTTCTATCCTTTATTGTATGACTTTATTCTTCAGGACTCTCTCTCTGTGTGTGTGTGTGTGTGTGTGTGTGTGAGCACCTGGTCCGTCAGCGGTAAGGTGCAGTTTATATCCAGCCGGTCGTCTCCCTCCAGCTTCAGCAGAGAGTTTCCCAGCAGTTTCTGCGCAGAGAGGAAGAGAGGAAGAGAGGGATGGAGGATAAAACAGCTGGATGTGTTGAGACAGTGTTTCCTGCACGCGTGTGTTTCTGCAGCGTTTCCTGCTTCACTTCACAACGCCAATCAATATTTCATACACATCGATAAGCTCAAATGATTGATTTCACAACACCCGTCTGGACCAATGAAATCCCTGTTATCTTTTACTCTTTCTTTCCTCCCACCATCATCGATGAAAGCTTGTTTCCACCACTGAATAAAACAAAGGTTGTTGCGAATTAACAATTATCTATTCCATCACCATTGTATTATTCAACGGGTATAAGGTAGTGGATTTATTTTTATTTAATAAACTATTTTATTATTATTTTCTTTAATAATGTTGAATTATGTATAAGCTGTGGTTTTGTTATCTATTTTATTATTTCTTTAATAATATTGAATTACATAAAGGCAGTGGGTCTATTTTTAGCATCTATATTTTATTAACAATTAATTATGAATATTTTTAAACAATTGTTCAACATTGCTAAAATAAACAAACAACTTATACATTGCTCAACTTCCTTAAAATACATAGTTATAAATCTACAAATAAAGTAAGGATAAAGACGTGAACAAAAGCACATTAACTACTCATTTATTTCATAAATATTAATATATTTCATGTCTCCAAAAAACAACAA
>JAWRVZ010000215.1:635000-710000 GCA_037043235.1 Rhodeus uyekii | reverse complement strand
ATTCAAATGACCTTTTATTTCTATGGATATTTCTTGATTGTACTGTTGCTGTTTTTGAAGCAGTTAAACTTACAGCTTTGCTATTAGAGAAGCTGCAGACGGACTCAATCTCATCGCTCTAATAATTGCATATCATTAGCTGTTAGGTGTTGCGATGCCATTGGTCCACCGGTTACTCCAGTCATCCAATCACAGCCTCAGTGGGTTTTTTAAGTGATTTATTCAGTAAATATGTTTCCATCATAGTTTAAGTGTTCTCATTGGATAAAAAATAAATAAAAATGTATCTGCCTCTCTCAAGGGCATTTTTTAATGTATGCATATGTTGGTGTAATGCATCTCAAGTAAGTGGATGGTAACAGTTAATGGCTCAAGCCTTCATTATGAGCTCTAAATCAGCAAGAGAGGCTTGGGATGAGATGAGCATACATACAAGAGCGTTTAAAGCACAAAAACCTCACAAATGTCATGAAATAAAACATTTGATCAATGTCGTGACTCATATAAGTTAGGGTTAGTAGTAACTGACGACAGGCCATGAATTAATAGAAAATTAGCATCATCATAGAATGATTTATGAAGATCATGTGACACTGAAGACTGGAGTAATGATGCTGAAAATACAACTTCAGTCACGGGAATAAATGGCACTTTACTATATATTCTCCTAAAGGATTATTAGTAACACACACTAATACTGTGTTTGACTCTCTTTCTCCTTCAGAACTGCTTAATTCTGCGTGGCATTGATTCAACAAGCTGCTGAAAGCATTCTTTAGAAATGTTGGTCATATTGATCGGAGCATCTTCAGTTGATGGAGATTTGTGGGATGCACATCCAGGACACGAAGCTCCCGTTCCTCCACATCCCAAAGATGCTCTATTGGGTTGAGATCTGGAGACTGTGGGGCATTTTAGTGCCGTGAACTCATTGTCATGTTCAAGAAACCAATCTGAGATGATCCCAGCTTTGTGACGGTGCATTATCCTGCTGGAAGCATCAGAGGATGGCACATGGTGGGCATGAAGGGATGGACATGGTCAGAAACAATGCTCAGGTGGGGCGTGGGATTTAAACGATGCCCAATTGGCACTAAAGGGCCTAAAGTGTGGCAAGAAAACATCCCCCACACCATTACACCACCACCACCAGCCTGCACATGATGGATCCATGATCTCATTCTGTTTACGCCAAATTCTGACTCTACCATCTGAATGTCTCAACAGAAATCTTCAACTGTCCAGTTTTGGTGATCTGGTGCAAATTGTGCCTCTTTCTGTTAGTAGTGGAGATGAGTGGCACCGGTGGGTCTTCTGCTGTTGTAGCCCATCCGTCTCAAGGTTGTGTGTGTTGTGGCTTCACAAATGCTTTGCTGCAAACCTCGGTTGTAACGAGTGGTTATTTCAGTCAATGTTGCTCTTCTATCAGCTTGAATCAGTCGCCATGACCTCTGACCTCTAGCATCAACAAGGCATTTTCTCCCACAGGACTGCCGCACACTGGATGCTTTTCCCTTTCACTGCATTTTTTGTAAACCCTAGAAATGGTTGTGTGTGAAAATCCCAGTAAGTGAGCAGATTGTGCAGATTCTCACCTTCTTCTTCTTGGTGGGCTGGTCCATCTTGGCCTGCAGGAAGTCGATGAGTTTGGTCTGCTGTGAGATGGTTCCCTCCATCTTCACTTTCTCGTGAGAGTAGACGGCCTGAAGAGAGACGGAGGAGACATGAAGACAGAGACGATCAATGCAAAACCATCAATCATCAGCAAAACAACAATTCAATCCGAGTTTAAATTCCCCCAAAAAACAGTCCAGTTTATTTCTTCATTTCTGCAGTTTACACCCAAGCATGATCTGCCACTGATTTACACGGGCAGTTTTTAGGATTAGCTGTGTTTTAAATCAAATACTTGAATTGTGTGTGTGTGAGTGTGCGTGAGAGTGTGTTGACACCTGGATGTTCTCCAGCTGGTACTCGAGGTCGGTTCTCTCCGTCTTGAGCAGGTCGGTCTGGTCCAGCGCGTCCTGCAGTCCCTGCGTCAGTCTGAAGATGTGAGTCTTCTGCAGGTCCATCTGCTGCTGCAGCTTCCCTTGCTGACACACACACACACACACACACACACACACACACACACACACACACACACACACACAGTCCAGAAGAGGTATTGATATGTGAACACTTGCACATAAATCTCTCACAGCTTAACATTGTTTGTTTATAGTTTATATGTCTGATGGCTTGTTCTCAGTTGGCTCAAGTATTAAACATGTAATTTTCAGTCATTGTGATCCGAGAATATTTGCAGTGATTAAGAGCAGCAGATGGTGGGTGTGTGAGAGTGTGTGTGTATGTGTGTATATATATGTGTGTATATGAGTGTGTGTGTGTGTATATATATGTGTGTGTGTGTATATATATATATATATATATATATGTGTGTGTGTATATATATATATATATATATATATATATATATATATATATATATATGTGTGTGTGTGTGTGTATATATATGTGTGTATATGAGTGTGTGTGTGTGTATATATATATATATATGTGTGTGTGTATATATATATATATATATATATATGTGTGTGTGTGTGTGTATATATATGTGTGTATATGAGTGTGTGTGTGTGTGTGTGTATATATATATATATGTGTGTGTGTGTGTGTATATATATATATGAGTGTGTGTGTGTGTATATGTGTGTGTGTATATGAGTGTGTGTATATATATATATATGTGTGTATATGAGTGTGTGTGTGTGTGTATATATGTGTGTATATGAGTGTGTGTGTATATATGTGTGTATATGAGTGTGTGTGTATATATGTGTGTATATGAGTGTGTGTGTATATATGTGTGTATATGAGTGTGTGTGTGTGTATATATGTGTGTATATGAGTGTGTGTGTATATGAGTGTGTGTATATATATATATATATATATATATATGAGAGTGTGTGTGTATATATATATGTGTGTATATGAGTGTGTGTGTGTGTATATATGTGTGTATATGAGTGTGTGTGTGTGTTTGCACTGCAGATCACAAATGTCTGTCTGTTCATCTGATACAGATGTTATAGCAAATGTAAACTTGTGAAAGGCGATCAACATTTTGCATATAAATTGTGTTATTTTAATGATTTTATTCCTATTTTGCATATATTGTATTATATTTGACATCGTTAAATTATCTTGTCTGTAAGTATAACCAGAGGCCAGTGTAAGTGTGTGTTTCACCTCGTCCATGAGTCTCTGCTTGAGTTCTCTCTCCGTCTCAAGCTTCTGCTGGAGGGTTCTCGCGTTCATCTCCAGCATGGCATGCTTCTTCTCCAGGTCATTGAGCTGAAACAACACAACACACACACACACACACACACATCGCAAGAGCTGAAAAGAAGGGTTTTGTTCAGTTCATGTTCACCTCAGTGTTTAATTAATCTCTTTCAGCTGGAGCAGCTAATCGTGGCTTGTTAAACTCCATATTGGCATGAATATTAATCATCGCAGACGGACGGCGGGCCGGAGCAAACGGGACAAAACGCTGCGGGTGTGTGTGTGTGTCACTCACAGTGTCAGACAGACTCTCTGCCTTCAGTCTCTGTTCTTTCAGCGCTTGCTGTAAAGCCACGATCTCCGCCTTGTGTTCCCGTACGGCCAGTTCAACCGCCTGCCGAGACTCTGTGCTGCGCTGGTCCGCTCGCAACCTGACACACACACACACACACACAATATATATATATGCATCTATGAATATATAGTAAAGTGTCACTTTTTCAGGATTTTCCAGAATGTCTCTTCTGATGAGTTGCGTCACCTGTTCTGCTTCTCGTTGTCCAGCAGTCTCTGCATGTCTCGGGTTCTGCGCTCCGCCTGGTTCTTCTCGTCCTCCAGAGCAGATCTCCAGTTCTCCCACTGTCTCTCCTTCTCCAGGAGCTCATCGTTCAGACTCTCCAGCTCCACCACCTGCTCCTCCAACATGCTGCACGTGGTCTTCAGGGTCTCGATGTTCTGCAAACACACATTCATTTTTAATGCATTTATCAGCTGCTTCTAATCAGTTCTTGCTTTCCCTGGGAATCGAACCCAAGACCTTGATGTTGCAAGCGCTGCTCTCTACTGTTAGACACACAGGGAAGCTGAACACACACACAAACTCACTCTCTCTCTACTGTTTGAGACATAAGAAATCAGTTTTAGACACGGACTGAGATGAGCGGATGAATGCTTGCACCTGTTTCTGGTTGTTGAGGTGCATCTCTCTGTCGGCCACCTCTCTGCGCAGACGGTCCACGTCCTGACTGAGCTGCAGCCGCTCCTCGCTCTCCAGCGTCAGCTCGTCCAGCTGCTTGGACAGGTAGAAGTTCTGCCGGTTCAGCTCGGCGTTCTCCTGGGTCAGCTGGGTCAACTGCTCCTCCAGGTCCGTGATCACCTGCAATGTTCGGATGCAGATGGGATGCCATGCGTGCAAGGGATTAAAATGAGATTAAAAAATACTATAATTGTGTGTGTGTGTGTCTCTATAGCAATTAAAAACATGTATTTTACATTGTTATTAGCACTAATAAGGTTTTTTTTTTAGAGGGCCGGAACAGATAGATTTCTTATGGGGAAAATGATTTGAGATACGAGCAACTGGAGTTACGAGCTCGTCCTGGAACGCATTATACTCGTATCTCAAGGTATTACTGTACAGTCAATCCGTCACACACTCTTCAACGAGGATCAGGAACCCAGTGTGTGTGGATTCTCCTGTTGTGTCACATCAATCAATGATAATCAATGATTTGAGCCGTTCCCGAAGGATCCGGGAACACAGGGGATTGTGGGAAGTCTCTCACCGAACAGCTGTCCCTCAGCGCATCAAACTTGTGCTGAATCTCATCTCTGTGGGCCTGAAGGAGAAACACAGATCAAAACAAGAGTCATTCACACATGAACACGGTGCAGATGCGTTTCTGTACAATTCAACTGCATGTTAAATAAACCTGTTTTAATAATGTGTGTGTGTGTTTGTTTGTGTGTTTACATTTTATGCATTTATCAGACGCTTTTATCCAAAGCGCTTGCATTGCATCCATGGAACACATTGAATCAGTTCTTGCTTTCCCTGGAATCGAACCCACGACCTTAATGTTGCAAACACTACTGCTCTACTGATTGAGCTACAGGAAAGCCTGTTTGTGTGTGTGTGTTGTTACGACCCTGTGCTGCTTCTCCACGCCTGTGGGTGGCGATATACCTTTTGAGAGTGCAGAGGATTGCACACCTGCTAATTCATCTTCTCCTGATTGCGGCAGGGATCAAAGGGATGTTTGTCCTCTCGCCACTCACACACACCTTTTCCTGGGAATGCACCGACCCCAGGAAGAGTCACCTTTGAACATTTGTTTGTTTTGTTAGCCTGATTATTCTTTTCCTTTCCTATACTATTATCATCACTTACTTTGCTTAGACTTTGGATATGATTTTGGGAATTTTTATTACTTTGACTCCGGAATAAAGAACTTAAAGAACTTTGAATTCAGTGAACTTGGTGTTCATGTGTTGTGTCATGACCGAGAACGAGCTGGTCGTGACATAATGTATGTGTGAGATGTGTGTTTGTTTGTTTGTGTGTGTGTGTGTTCAGCTTCCCTGCATCTTAATCAGAAGAGAGCGGCGCTTGCAACATCAAGGTAATGGGTTCGATTCCCAGAGAAAGCCAGAAGTGATTAGAGTGCCGATGTGTTTCTTGATCTCTGGATGAAAGCGTGTGATAACAGCATGAAGCGTGTGAGGCGCGTCTCACTCTCAGCGCGGTGATCTCCTCCTCCGCCTCCGCCGTCGTCTCCTCCAGCTCGGTCTTGGCCTGCTGTAACTGGCTCTCCAGCGCGTGTCTCGCCGCCTGCAGGCCGCTGATCTGGGACTCCCTCTCCTGCAGGGACAGCGTGAGCTCCGTCACCTGACGCTTGATCTCCAGCTTCTGCTCCTCGTGCTCCAGACCCATCTGACACACACACACACACACACACACACACACACAGTGAGACGCATCCTGCTGAAGATGATCATCTCTTCCTCTTTCCTACAAGTTATAGCATGAATAAACATCAGAAGAGACAGAAATGAATCGTGTCTCAATCGATCAGACGTCAATAAAACAGCTGGAGGAATTTAACTCGTTCCAGACTCGATAGCTAGACACAATTTTGATAAAGATATGCACTATATTATATACTCATTTTTGCTCTATCTTTACAGACATTGTTTAAATGTTTATATTTCCACAAAGAAATTGACTACAATTATATCATTTAAAAAATATGTATAAAAATCATTTAAATGTCTGTATGCAACTCAAGATATTATTTAAGTGTTGATTTATTCAATAAATGTGATTAAGTATAAAACAGTTTTCTGTTAAGTCAATTCCTATTCATTTATTCTGCACTTTCTCAACTCCAGCTGTTGTGTGTGTTTCCACTAGAGCAGATGTTGATTATTTTCCCCGTATTCTCGTCTCTTCCCAGTCTGTCAGAAACGCTCTGTTTAGTTCCTGTCTCTATGAAGCTCCTCCTCCTGAAAGCACACTGTGCTCTGATTGGTCGGCTGGATCGTGTGTTGCGATTGGTTGAGTGTTTGGGAAATGCCCCGCCCCTTCCCATAACCACCAGTTTTAACACACGACTCACTCACTCACTCAAGCCCCGCCCCTTTATTCTGCGCATGAATTATGATAATGAGGAATATTGTGAGTGTTTGAAGAAACAAGCGTTTCAGGAGTTCAGAAACACTGACTCTGATAGAGAAGAACAGCAAGTAAAGAGGGATGAAAGCGTGCGATCTCACCTCTCTCAGTCGGGTCTCCAGCTCCAGGATCCGGCTCTTCCGGCTCTGCTCCTGCTGGCTCATCTTCTCCAGATGTTCCTCTAGTTTGGCGTTCTGAGCTTCTAGTTTTCCCGCCTGAGACTCCAGGTAGAACTTCTGCTGCCGCAGCTCTGAGATCATCTCCTCCTGAGCTTTCCTGAGAAACACAGCACACACACCGGTCACAGACGCATCCCTGCGCACACACCGGATCTTCCCGACGCTTGATGCCTGGATTTCCAGTAGGAGTGAGTGAGATTTGACGGGAGAATCATTGCTGCATCTCCGTTTGTCTAAACAGCTAAATTGTTAAACTAAATAATAGTTCACATGCGAATTCTAGAGAAGGAAGAAGTGTCGTTCACTCTGCTGGGATATATAGCACCAATTTAATAATAATAATAATGAATCAGTCTCCAGCGCTCACATGTTCTTCTGCGTGTAGATGCTGCTGTTGGCCGCCAGTTTGTTGGCCTCGGAGAGTTCGGCGATGCGCTGCTCCAGATTCTTCATCTTGCTGTCCATGGCGTTGATGGTCTGAGGAAACAAACAGTTCACACACATCAGTTAATACTGCTAGCACTGTAAATTACACACTCTTAATCAGTGCTGTAGGAAGTTACTCTGCATTACAATATGGAGTCACTTTATGAGTGATTCACTGAATCAAGAGAGAGAGAGAGAGAGAGAGAGAGAGTGTGTTGCTAGTTACATTCACACTGAGACACACTCTCACTCTCTCACACACACACACACACACACACAGGCACTCACTGCTTTCTGCTCGCTGATGAGCTTGCATTTCTCCCGCGCCTCTTCCTCGTGTTGAGCTCGTTTCTGCTCCAGACTCTCTTTATCCGCCAGATCTGCCTTCATCTGAGCCTCCAGCACCTGCACACACACACACACACACACACACACACACACACACGCATCCAGCCGTGCGTCACGTCAACAACTGATCAGTCAAACTGCAATCGATTCTTTGCATTGAAAACACGATTTACTAGCAAAAGGTGAACAAAGACATTTAAAACTATTAAAAAGGAAAGAATATGATGATTTGCTGATCAACAAACATTTATGATTCTCATCAGTGTTGAAAACAGTTCAATCTTTTGTGGAAACTGATACATTTTACACAGAAAGTTCAAAAGACGGAATGTTCTGTAATATTATAACTGTCACTTTTGTGTCGTTTAATGCATCCTTGTTAAACAAAAGTAGCTTGTTTTTCTTTCTGAAATCTCTGAACTTTAAAGTATTTCACAATTCTGTTTTATTTAAAATCATCTTACGACATATAAAATTATTCACTGACAGCAAAACAAAGGGAAAGCAGCGATGACTGACTCTCATCCCTTCATTTCTCTCGCTTTATTCGGCGGATTGTTTCAAACGCACAGAATCACTGACGCAAACGCCTTCAGTTAATAAGTTAATATTAAGTGACTTATATTTTAGACACAATATGCCCGTTTTTGCTCTATTTCAGCAACGCAAACAGTTCAAGCTAAACCACAGAACTGTTCAGTGTTTGAGCAAAACGCCGGTGTTTCATTCCTGAACGAACAAATGACTCAGTGACTCACTCGTTAAGAGAGTCGAATGCTTCGTTCCTGAACGAATCAACCGTTTGAAAGAATCGTTTGAATCTAAATGATTCAGTCATTACACTGAAAACTTACTGGCGGTTTTAATCTTTTCATGTTTTAAATCACTTCTAATATGAATATTCAGTGTTTAAAACGTTATTTCTGCATTAGTAACCGCAGGTTAAACTCATTCATGTTCGTGTGATCTGCATTAAACACCCGTGTTCATGATATAAACCCCTCAGCTTCTGCTTCTCTGAATGCAAACATGAATCTCATTGATACAGAATTATTTCGATTGTAACAGACTTATTGTGTCTCATTATTCTAACTGAACTGATTGATTAAATGCAAGAGTTTCACACAGAAAATGATGCTTGCTTTTAAAAACACCCATTAAAAGTAAAACTCTACCTTGATTTTGTCCTCGTAGAGCCGCTCTTTCTGCACCAGGTGCGCCTCCATCCTCTGCGCCGTCGCCTGCGTCTCCCGCAAGTTCTCCTCCAGCTCCTACACACACACACACACACACACTCCCAGTCAGATAACACACATCCAGCAGCAGTAAGATCTCATCAGCAGCTGAAGGGAAGGAGTGCACTTGCGTTGAGAAGCCGTGTGCCGGTGGACAGGTGTGTGTGCGTCTCATCGGGAGCAGCAGAGGTGTGTGTGTGTGTGTGCGGCAGCAGATGGGACATCCTGTTAGTGTGAGTGCGTGTGTGTTGTGTGAGGCCGGTCAGGAGAGACCTGTGTGTCGGGTCAGCTGGTTAAGGTTTAATCTTTGCTAGTCTGATCCGTCTCTCACCAGTATCTTCTCGGCCATCTGTTGGATCTGCTGGGATTTGGTCTGGATGTCGTCCTTCAGTTTATTCTCCCGACGCTCCACCATCTCCAGACGCTTCACCTGGTTCTCTAAAGTCTTCCTGCCCTCCTGACAGCAACAACGTGACGATTTAACACTGATTACAGCTCAGGAATAGAGTTCACATGAATAATACACACGCCTCTGACACACAAGGGAGAAAACCAGCTCTTTCTGGCAGCTCATGAACGACACACACACACATCTTCATACAACATCAATAAGCCCATTAGTTCATTTGTGAAAGGATTTATTATTCTACGTTAATGTTAGCTCATAAAAAACACTATTGTTTATCATCAAGGGCATTACAAATTATTAGATACAACTTTTGATTAGTAAATTATGAAATTAATATAAAAGTTTTTGTTTTTTAAGAGTAAATAACTAATGTAAACCTCGTCACAGTAATCAACTTTTTCTTCATGCAAAGAGAAAACACTTGTTCTATAAAAGGAGAAATGGCTAAAATTATTGCATAATATTTCACGTTAAATTTTCCTTTAATGATAAAGCCGTTTAATATCCTAGTATGCAATTAAAGTGATTAATTCACACTCATGCATTTATCAGCTGCTTTTATCATCGCATTCAAGAAACACATTGTTATTCTAATCAGTTCTTGCTTTCCCTGGGAATCGAACCCATGACCTTGATGTTGCAAGCGCGCTCTTAACTCTCTCTGCGGTCCCGTACCTCAGTCTCTCTCAGGCGTCTGCGCAGTGTGTCGCTCGGGTCGGATTTACTGCGCAGACGCTCCAGCTCTCGCTCCAGACGCTCTTTGGCCTGCCGGATGTTCTGCAGGAGCTCCGTGGCTTCAGTGCTCGCCTTCACCGCCTGATTAATGCAACACACAGAAGACCAATTCATATTCATATGCAATAATAGGAATATTAGCAGCCTAGAATAATCATTATACAGATCAAAATCAAAAGAAAGAATATTTTGGGATAAAGAACCATTTTTTGGCATTATTTCCATTCAAATGAAGCATTTTATACCTCTAAACTATCATTATTTTAATTAAAATACACATTAAAGTAAAAAGCATCATGGGGGTATTTGCTGTATTATATACAACACTGCTCAAAACATCAACAACAACATAAGAGGGTTTTAGCTTTATTAAAGAAGTTACTTTTATTAAAAATCGCCTTAAATTGATCAATAGTGACAATTCAAAATGTTAATAAAGATTTTATTTCAAACAAATGCTGTTCAGAGAATTACAATGTATCAGTTTCCACACAAATATGAACGGTTTCAGCACTGATAATAATCATAAATGTTTGTTGAGCATCAAATCACACTAATTACACTGTTTTACTGTATTAATCATCTAATAAATTCAGCTTTAATCACTGGAATAAATGACACTTTACTATATATTCACATAGAAAACAGCTGTTTTACACTGATATAATATTACACTGTTTTACTATATTTATCGTCTAATAAATTCAGCTTTAATCACAGGAATAAATGACACTTTACTATATATTCACATAGAAAACAGCTGTTTTACACTGATATAATATTACACTGTTTTACTATATTTATCGTCTAATAAATTCAGCTTTAATCACAGGAATAAATGACACTTTACTATATATTCACATAGAAAACAGCTGTTTTACACTGATATAATATTACACTGTTTTACTGTATTTATCATCTAATAAATTCAGCTTTAATCACAGGAATAAATGACACTTTACTATATATTCACATAGAAAACAGCTGTTTTACACTGATATAATATTACACTGTTTTACTGTATTTATGGTATATTTAATGCATATTTAATGAAGAAACACTACCTTTGAGAGTTTGTCCTGCAGTTCCTGGATCTTCAGCTGCTGTTCGGCGTTTGTCTGAAACACAGAAGCTCATGAAGTCTCTCTGATTTCACACACGGTGACGATCACAGCAGACGAGGGTGTAATTAGAGGAAATTAAATGTCAGCGCAGGTGAAGTGATCGACAGAGACATGCAACTGATTCAAAGAGACACTCGAACTAAAGTTTAGAGCGACTAAAACTACTGCTGTGTGATTAATCACTCACTATATCACGGATTGACTAAGTTAAAGAATTTATTATTGGCATTTACATAAATACACAAACAAATGACACTGAAAACAAATATAATAAAACATTAAATTAAACAAGAAATGAAATAAATAAAATGAGCTTTCCTTGTATATGGCTTAACAAGGAAATAAAACATGAAAACAAACAAAATTAACTTAAATATAAAACACACCCCAAAAAGAGTTATTTGGTCAAGAGACGTGATATTCATAAACTGCCCTGCATGTATTCACAGCTGTGCTGATAAACATCTGTATGAGAGTATCAGCAGCTCTAATAAAACATGCATTCAGGACGAGTGTCTCACAACAAAACCACTTGACCAGACGATCCAGTGTGGAGAACAACGAGAACATCACTGAGGATAATTCACACACACACACACACACACACACACACACACACACACACACACACACACAGATTTGAGATGAAGTTCAGACGTCACGTGTGTGAGTGAAGAGTGTGATCTGTACCTTCTCCAGTTTAGAGAGCAGCTCCTCCACCTCCGCCTTCCCCTGCTCCTTCGCCTGCACACAACACACACACACCAGATCAACAAACACAACGGCTCAACAGACACACACACACACACACACCAGATCAACACTCACACCAGATCAACACACAAACAACGGCTCAACACACACACACACACACAACGGCTCAACAGACACACACACACAAACAACGGCTCAACACACACACACACACCAGATCAACACACACAACGGCTCAACAGACACACACACACAACAGATCAACACCATTTCCCTCAACACCAGTGACACACAGACACACACTTTAACCGTGAGCCGCACAATCAGCCGCACTTCACGCCAGATCCTGACGCAAACACTGCTTATGAATGCTTGCCATTAGTTTTGTATAAAAATATAAATTGTGCATATGTATGAATTCAATTACAAAACAAAAGTATTGTGAATAGACCGGAGATTACAGGATTAAATCTAGATAAAGGAGAATCATTGTTCATATCATTACAGTCACACACACACACACACACACACCTTCTGGATCCTGTGCTGGTATTCGGCTGCTTTCCTCTTCAGCTCTTCGCTGGTCTGCCGGGACTCTCTCAGCTCGCTCTCGTACAGGTCGCTGCGGCGGCGGGCGGCAGACAGATCCTCCTCCAGCTGTCTGATGGTCACCTGCATCTCCTCCAGCTGAGCGTGATACTCCTGAACACACACACACACACACAGAAAAGCTCAGCAGGTCCGCTATGAAGTTGCATTCATTCACGGTAACAGAAGTTTGAGTTGGAGCTGGCAGAACGCTCGTGTGTTCCTGTGAAATGACCCGCTGGCAGCCGCTGGACGCTTTAATGAGGGTCTGAACGACGGAGGCGCATTAAGGAATCAAACGAGCGGCTTCAGAGTGACTGAAATATAATGTGGATGATTACCGGCAGAGATTCTCTGTGAAGCCGGCGGGTCTTACGAGGTTAATTGTGCTGCGCTTGGAGGTCTGAGAGAAACACACATCGTCCTTCTCTTCACGTCAGTCTGAACTAACTTTCTCACTTTCACTCGCTCTATAAACAGACAAACGATGCCAAATTACAGGATTGCATGATATATGTTTGTTGAGAGCGACTGAGACTGATCGCTTAAAGAAGCCATTCTTAATGGAAAATATGACTATTAAACGACTGTTTAAATATCACGCCGTCACTAAACTACATAACGCATTATATTTATGCATGTACATTTATAGATAAATGGGAGATTTATGCACATACAATTTCCATACATTTGGATGATTTTTAAAAAAAAAAGCGTTTACAAAAACTACAGTAATACCTTGAGATACGAGCATAATCCGTTCCAGGACAAGCTCGTAACTCGAGTTGCTCGTATCTCAAATCATTGTTTCGTATAAGAAATAACTAGAAAAAATGTATCCGTTCTGGCCCTCTAAATGCAATACATGTTGTGTATTAGATAGACTCAGAAGTTCATTTGTATTATTAATGAACACGCATTCTGCTTCCAGCTTAATATTTGTAAATCAGTGTTTTTGAACGAATCTCTTGAGTGAATGATTCAATGACTCACTCATAAAGACTCACTCGTTTCATTACTGGATGAATCAGTATTTTTGAACGAATCTCTTTAGTGAATGATTCAATGACTCACTCATAAAGACTCACTCATTTCATTACTGGATGAATCAGTGTTTTTGAACGAATCTCTTGAGTGAATGATTCAATGACTCACTCGTTTCATTACTGGCTGAATCAGTGTTTTTGAACGAATCTCTTGAATGAATGATTCACTGACTCACTCATAAAGACTCACCCGTTTCATTACTGGATGAATCAGTGTTTTTGAACGAATCTCTTGAGTGAATGATTCAATGACTCACTCATAAAGACTCACTCGTTTCATTACTGGCTGAATCAGTGTTTTTGAAAGAATCTCTTGAATGAATGATTCAATGACTCACTTGTTTCATTACTGGATGAATCAGTGTTTTTGAACGAATCTCTTGAGTGAATGATTCAATGACTCACTCGTTTCATTACTGGCTGAATCAGTGTTTTTGAAAGAATCTCTTGAATGAATGATTCAATGACTCACTCGTTTCATTACTGGATGAATCAGTGTTTTTGAAGGAATCTCTTGAATGAATGATTCAATGACTCGTTTCATTACTGGATGAATCAGTGTTTTTGAAAGAATCTCTTGAGTGAATGATTCAATGACTCGTTCATAAAGACTCACTTGTTTCATTACTGGATGAATCACTGTTTCTAAACGAATCTCTTGAGTGAATGATTCAATGACTCACTCATAAAGACTCACTTGTTTCATTACTGGATGAATCAGTGTTTTTGAAAGAATCTCTTGAGTGAATGATTCAATGACTCACTCATAAAGACTCACTTGTTTCATTACTGGATGAATCAGTGTTTTTGAAAGAATCTCTTGAGTGAATGATTCTTCTTCTTCTTCTTCTTCTTTCTTTAAAGTTCATACCGCCAGAAGGCGTATTATCGAACTGTGAACTCAATGACTCACTCGTTTCATTACTGGATGAATCATTGTTTTTGAACGAATCTCTTGAGTGAATGATTCATTGACTCACTCGTTTCATTACTGGATGAATCAGTGTTTTTGAACGAATCTCTTGAGTGAATGATTCAATGACTCACTCGTTTCATTACTGGATGAATCAGTGTTTTTGAACGAATCTCTTGAGTGAATGATTCAATGACTCACTCGTTTCATTACTGGATGAATCAGTGTTTTTGAACGAATCTCTTGAGTGAATGATTCAATGACTCACTCGTTTCATTACTGGATGAATCCGTGTTTTTGAACGAATCTCTTGAGTGAACACATTTGTCTCCTTCTGGTGCAACGATGCAACTGATGCAATAATTCAATGTAATGCAACTAAGCCTTTATTTTTCTTATGTACCCTAATCTTTTGAATTGAAGTGTATTACAGTTTCCCCAGAAATATGAAGCAATTTTATAGACAATATTTTCAAATGATAATAAATAATCATGAATGTTTCTTGAGGATTAAATCAGCGTATAATATGAGCTCTGTATCAGTCGCCTGTCTGATATCTCCATTAGCGTGACTTTATTAGCCATTCGTTTGCAGAACCGCATCCTGTAATTGAGGAGACTCGTCTAAACGCCAGCTAATCGCTAATCATCACACATCATTAAGTTCTTCCGTGTGGCTTTTTTCCTCTCTGTATTTCCTGCTCAGTTTCTTGGTTTACTGCCGTTCCTATACTGCCGTTTCAGTATAATGTGATGTTATGTTCTATACTATAAGTTTATTATTACATCAAAATGCCTTTTCTTATGGGATATAATAGTCTGACTGTTTATTAACGGAAGAATCTGCGTGCGTGCGCATGAACATGAGCTCAAGGCATTATGGGGAATAATATTTCACTCACTGAACCACAAACAAGAATTAGTGGATAATCCTGTGCTGGAAAACATGTCTAGAGCTGGTTTTTAAACCCTGAGGATGCTGGGATCTGAAAAAGGCTTTGTCACAAACTGGCAGGAGTTTGATCTATTTTTGTGTGGAAATTCTCCAGATTAGTTTGAAATTGTCTATCCATCTATCTTTCTGCCTGTCTGTCTATCTGTGTGTCTGAATCTCGTCTGATCATCAAAGCTGAATTAGATGATAAATACAGTAAAACAGTGTAATATTATATCAGTGTAAAACAGCTGTTTTCTATGTGAATATATAGTAAAGTGTCATTTATTCCTGTGATTAAAGCTGAATTTATTAGATGATAAATACAGTAAAACAGTGTAATATTATATCAGTGTAAAACAGCTGTTTTCTATGTGAATATATAGTAAAGTGTCATTTATTCCTGTGATTAAAGCTGAATTTATTAATGATAAATACAGTAAAACAGTGTAATATTATATCAGTGTAAAACAGCTGTTTTCTATGTGAATATATAGTAAAGTGTCATTTATTCCTGTGATTAAAGCTGAATTTATTAGATGATAAATACAGTAAAACAGAGTAATATTATATCGGTGTAAAACAGCTGTTTTCTATGTGAATATATAGTAAAGTGTCATTTATTCCTGTGATTAAAGCTGAATTTATTAGATGATAAATACAGTAAAACAGTGTAATATTATATCAGTGTAAAACAGCTGTTTTCTATGTGAATATATAGTAAAGTGTCATTTATTCCTGTGATTAAAGCTGAATTTATTAGACGATAAATACAGTAAAACAGTGTAATATTATATCAGTGTAAAACAGCTGTTTTCTGTGTGAATATATAGTAAAGTGTCATTTATTCCTGAGATTAAAGCTGAATTTATTAGATGATAAATACAGTAAAACAGAGTAATATTATATCAGTGTAAAACAGCTGTTTTCTATGTGAATATATAGTAAAGTGTCATTTATTCCTGTGATTAAAGCTGAATTTATTAGATGATAAATACAGTAAAACAGTGTAATATTATATCAGTGTAAAACAGCTGTTTTCTGTGTGAATATATAGTAAAGTGTCATTTATTCCTGTGATTAAAGCTGAATTTATTAGATGATAAATACAGTAAAACAGTGTAATATTATATCAGTGTAAAACAGCTGTTTTCTGTGTGAATATATAGTAAAGTGTCATTTATTCCTGTGATTAAAGCTGAATTTCCTGGAACTGTTTTCTATGTGAATATATACAGCATTTGTTCAAAACAGAATCTTTTGTATCATTATAAATATCTTTACTGTCACTATTGATTAATTTAATGCGTCCTTGATGAATAAAAAAACAAACATTTATTGTACTGAACTAAAAAGCTCCTGTTATTGTTGATTAGATGCTTTGTTCTTGTTACATTGATGTACCGTAATTTCCGGACTATAAGCCACGACTTTTCCCCCACGCTTTGAACCTCGCGGCTTATACAATGACGCGGCTAATATTTGGATTTTTCCTGCTGTCAAATTTTTTCCCCCAAAAAAACAAACAAACGCACATTCTGTGACATGCTCAGTTTTTGGGCGGCATGAAGTTTTCATTAGACTAGTGCATCTCAGTTATTTTCTGTCACGCCCCCCTAAGAAGAAGTAAACATTTTGCCCCCCCCTCAACTCTCCTATTTACCTCTTGTTTCCATGGTTTCGCATCATTCTTGTCAAGGGATGCACCCGCAGCTGTATGCTGTATTTTTTCTTTTTATTCAAAATATTCACCAACTTGTTGATTCTGATTCTCAAATATGTAGAAGTGAATGAGTTTTGCCGGTTAAAAGCCTTTATAATGATCATGTTAGCTGATCTATGATGCGCGACGTGCGCCGCCATGACAGTTTGCGCTGCAATTCAGAGAATCTGATCTGTCGGATTTACAACACAAATTCAGTCACTTCTCCCGAAATACGCGAGTACTTATGAGTGTTTAAATGTTTGAAACCTAAAAGAAACCTTATGTGGTTGAAACAACTGAATTGTTGTGATAAATGACGATCTGAGCGCGTCCGTCTCTGAATCAGCCCCAGATATCGCGTGAAAGCATGTTTGAATTTAGCAGTTGATCACATAACGCACTAACAACGGGGTTATCTGAACTCCATACCTGCTGCTGTGGGAGGTGTGCTCTTCTTCAGGGCAAAACATGCATGCTCCCAGGAGTCACACGCGCAGCACTATTTGAGAAGCACTGCATTAGACCAATGAAAAACGGGTTACGGTCAAACAAGTTTGTTGTTCAGATTAAATCGAGCGCGGTCAAACTTCCCATCATTCTGATTCCGGTAGTCATTTTGTCGCCCTCATCATGGCAAAGACACAGAGAAATGCATATGATGCAGCTTTGATGAAACTGACGCGAGCGACATTGAAAACGATTGCATGAAGCAATTCTAAGGCTATTCAACTCAAGCAGATGACTTCAGTGGTTTCAGTGCAGGAGGAAGATAGTAATGACTTTCTTGGTAGGCTACGGTTTACTCCTAATTTTTTTATTTTTTGGTACAAGCCGTGTTTTGTTAAAGCCTGTGTTAAGTTCTTTTGTTTCAATGTACCGGTAGGCACCTGCGGCTTATACACGTGTGCGGCTTATTTGTGTTCAAAATAATATTTTTGTAAAAATTCAGTGGGTGCGGCTTATAGTCCGGAAGTTACGGTAGTTAGGCGTCGTACTGATCGACATCTCCGCAGATCTCATCCAGATCACTTGAGACTGTCAGTCTCTGATCAATATCAGTCTGATTCAGTCTCCAGACCTTCCTCTAACAATCAGTCCTTCACACTGATCTCTGACACACACACACACACACACACACACTAGAGCGGTACGATTAATCTCTAAATGATTGTAATCTGGGTTCAAACACCCTTGTGATCTTCATCCTAAATGACAGCGATTCGGCTCCATTAAAGCTTTGAGTTCGATCGCAGAGAACATGCAGATCTGTGTTCTGATCCAGAGAGAGAGTCAGCATCTATAGATGTAAAAGTCTTTTCAACCTCAGTTTCATTATTTCAGAACTGGATGAAAGTTTATAGTTCAGATGTAAACGCTGATATGGACTGTAGCAAAAAAAATATAACAAATCACCTTTAGAAAGTAAAGTGACGCTTCAAATAAAGATTGTATCAGTTACATCAATGTAGGGGGAGACAAGAGACTTAAACATGTTTTTCATTGAATCATTCACTCAAGAGATTCGTTCAAAAACACTGATTCATCCAGTAATGAAACGAGTGAGTCTTTATGAGTGAGTCATTGAATCATTCACTCAAGAGATTTGTTTAGAAACACTGATTCATGTAGGATTTTAAACAGACTGCAGCAATTAACATTTTGTCCTAAATGTTTATTTTGTTTAGTTGTCTTTTAAAAATCATAGAAGAATCTTGATCTTATTTAAAAAAAAAAAAAGACGTGATTCTCAATTCATCTAAAATGATCGCAGGAATAAATGACACTTTACTATATATTCACATAGAAAACAGCTGTTTTACACTGATATAATATTACACTGTTTTACTGTATTTATCATCTAATAAATTCAGCTTTAATCACAGGAATAAATGACACTTTACTATATATTCACATAGAAAACAGCTGTTTTACACTGATATAATATTACACTGTTTTACTGTATTTATCATCTAATAAATTCAGCTTTAATCACAGGAATAAATGACACTTTACTATATATTCACATAGAAAACAGCTGTTTTACACTGATATAATATTACACTGTTTTACTGTATTTATCATCTAATAAATTCAGCTTTAATCACAGGAATAAATGACACTTTACTATATATTCACATAGAAAACAGCTGTTTTACACTGATATAATATTACACTGTTTTACTGTATTTATCATCTAATAAATTCAGCTTTAATCACAGGAATAAATGACACTTTACTATATATTCACATAGAAAACAGCTGTTTTACACTGATATAATATTACACTGTTTTACTATATTTATCATCTAATAAATTCAGCTTTAATCACAGGAATAAATGACACTTTACTATATATTCACATAGAAAACAGCTGTTTTACACTGATATAATGTTACACTGTTTTACTGTATTTATCATCTAATAAATTCAGCTTTAATCACAGGAATAAATGACACTTTACTATATATTCACATAGAAAACAGCTGTTTTACACTGATATAATATTACACTGTTTTACTGTATTTATCATCTAATAAATTCAGCTTTAATCACAGGAATAAATGACACTTTACTATATATTCACATAGAAAACAGCTGTTTTACACTGATATAATATTACACTGTTTTACTGTATTTATCGTCTAATAAATTCAGCTTTAATCACAGGAATAAATGACACTTTACTATATATTCACATAGAAAACAGCTGTTTTACACTGATATAATATTACACTGTTTTACTGTATTTATCATCTAATAAATTCAGCTTTAATCACAGGAATAAATGACACTTTACTATATATTCACATAGAAAACAGCTGTTTTACTCTGATATAATATTACACTGTTTTACTGTATTTATCATCTAATAAATTCAGCTTTAATCACAGGAATAAATGACACTTTACTATATATTCACATAGAAAACAGCTGTTTTACACTGATATAATATTTTCAGATTTTTACTGTATTTCTGATCAAACGAAGTCAGCCAATAAAAAAAAATATATATATATATATATATATATGTATATATGTGTGTGTGTGTGTGTGTGTGTGTGTGTGTGTGTGTGTGTGAATGAGTTTGTTCACCTGCTCCTTGATCTCCTGGAGTTTGTTGCTCTGCTCTCTGATGTCATGGAGGAGCTGGAGAGCTTTATCATCTTCCTGTGAGACTTCAACACGAGCCTGTTCAAGACTGCGCTTCAGACTCTACACACACACACACACACACACGTCTGTTATGTGGAGATGCAGCAGGCGTTGAAACACAAGGTCAGAATAAAAAAAATGAACAGCTTGCCAAGACTGGTTTTATCAGAGAGAGAATTAGCATTAAAGACAGAACATCAAGAGCGCAAGTCAGTTTTGCTGTTCTAGATATAAAGCAACAGATCCGTCTGTCAGAGAGTGTGTGCTGATAAAGTCCTGCTGTGTCACACACTCCGGATACAAACCCTGTGTTACGGCTGTGCCTTTCTGACCACTAACAGATCATCCGTCTCTTTCACTTCTCAAATTAGACTGATACAGACTTCTATGCAACTAATTTAAAGTTTTGACCAGGTGCAGTGATTGTGCTCTCACTCACGCTGCATTCGGTGATGTAGGTGGCGAGGTCCTGCTCCAGGATGCTCCTCTGCGTCTCGGAGGCTTTGAGCTCCACATCCTTCTGCTGGAGGACTGACTCCAGGTCAGTCATCTTACGCTGAAACCGCGAGATCTCCTGCTCCATCTGAGCCGCACAAACACAAGCAGCAGCTGTAAGTGCACTGAATAACACCAACACAACCTCATGACATTGAACGTCTACACGGCACACAGCATTTGTGTTCGTTTGCTGGTTTTCTGCAGTGCTGTTGGACTGAAACATTTAAACGTGACAAACATGCAAAAAATAAGAAATAGGGAAGGGGTGAACCCTCTTTCACACCACCGTAAATGAAGATGACTTGCTTGTGTGACATTGCTTAAAGTTATCAAAGAACTAAAAATCATACAGGAACATTTCTGCTCCATATATTGAATTTTAGGGTCATCCTAATGGATTTCTACTAGTCTAGATCAATGCAAGCCTCTATTTTTGCTTTTTTTAAAGTGAGACATACAGTAATACCTTGAGATATGAGCATAATCCGTTCCAGGACAAGCTCGTAACTCAAATCACTGAGGGAGGGGAGAGGACTCAGAAGCTCATATGTATTATTATTGAACACTCATAACTGGTGCTGCTCCCAGCTTAATACTGGTGAATCACTCGTTGCCCCCGGTAACCCCCGCTGTAAAACCAAGCTGCCTCTAGTGGAGATCATATGCAATTACCCATAAATGAGAAGCTTGAGCTGCTGCGAGTGCTGAACACCTCTAGCGTCTGGAAGCTGCTCGTATCTCAAATATTTACTCGTATCTCAAAGCAAACATGTGCTGGAAGGTTTGCTCGTATCTCAGGACGCTCATATCTCAAGGCATTGCCGTATTATTGTGACTGAAAACCACACACCCCTAAAAGTCTCTCTGTTCTTACCTTGTGACATTTGTCTTGAGTGTCTTGTAGTTCTTTGCTTTTAAGGTGCAGCTTTTTTTCCATGGAGTTGGTCTTGGCAGGAGAGTTGAGCCCTGCGCCAACCGACCTGAAAAACAACCAACAACTAAACCTTATGAGGCCAGCACAAGATTCACACACAGTTGCACGTCTGCAAAACGAGTCCATAAAATAAAGCCTGAGAGCGGTTTTGTAGGGAATATCACACACGTAAGGTAAAGCGCCTGCTCTGCCTTTCACATTCATTACACACTCCATTAGTTTCATGTGAATTCATTACTCATTCAAACCCAAAACAACATGATCTTTATGTGCCATTCATTAATTGACATGACATGAATCAGACGTCCAGGAACATCACAATCAGGTTGTCCTCACAAACACTAACCGGCGTCACAAAACGTCTCCAATCAGCTGAAAACACTCTTATATTTGTCTTAGATCAGACTGAGATTTGTATGGAAGCACAGAATTAAAAATTTCCAAGTTTATAATTCACAAACAGTACTTTTTTCCTCAGAAATGTGTATAAACTCGCAATGTGAGTTATAAAGTCCAAATTGTGCGATAAAAAGTAGCAATTATGTTCCTTATTTCATGACAGAAAGAAGATTCCAAAGAACAGCATATTATTTTACGTTTAATATGCATATAGACAAACATGAGGATTTTGAGAGCGACTGGATTACATCATTCGCAGGGTTTCATTGATGTTTCAAGAGCTCTTTTATGATTTTTTCAAACTCTGATTTTCTGAACAGCATCATGAATAATATATTCTACTGTTAAACGCTGCTATTTTAAAGAAGCTGAAATAATGCAGGCTGACGGCTTCAAATGAACCAAATAATATTGATTAAACGGTCTGTCGTTAAAGGTTTAGAAGCTAATATTCAAAATCGATTTCCCTACAGAGAAAATGAATTTTGACTTCAAGAACCCGACTGTCACACTTTATTGGAATAGTTTAATTGCAGACTCGCATTAATTAACAGGAAGATAACAGAATTAAATGCAAAGTTTATATTCTCCATTTTTATAATATAATGCTGGTGTCTGGCTCAGAGATCTAAACGCCGATCTCGGTCTCCGCCATTAGACATCGGCTCATTACCGCTGAAAGTGCTGAGGAGGAAAAGAGACAGAGAGCGAGAAACACACACACACACACACACACACACACACACACAGCTAAAGTGCTGATTATACCAGAACTCCAAACCAGGCCGGAGGACAATAAAAATACCAACAACTGACTTTCGTTTACATACACGTGTGTTTTTTTTTGCAAATTATGAAATCAAATTACCGCCGTTTCCAAACTATAACACAGCTGAGCCATAATTACTCATTTCAACTGTATAATTAACCTGTGCTCTTGCATTAGCGAATACTAGTTTAATAATAGATTAATACGATTTTGGTAAAAATGCAAGTTGCCCCGTCTCATCAGATTTTGGTGGCGTCACTCAGCGTCTAAAGGGCCGTTCTTGAAACTTATATGAACTGAAACACAATATGAACTGAAGCGTGATTTCATGAGTAAATACATTGTTCTGCATTAAATACTTTGCAATAAGATTTGTTAGCATTTGTTAACGAACAAGAACGGCACATAAAACCAATCACATTCATGCATTTATCAGACGCTTTAATTCAAAGTAAATTGCATCGCATTCAAGAAACACATTGACATTCTAATCAGTTCTTGCTTTCCCTGGGAATCAAACCCATGACCTTGATGTTGCAAGCGCCACTTTTAACTGTTAGAAACACAGGAAAGCTGTACATCACATCTTATAAATTCAGAAGACATCCATCAACCGCAAGTTACATTGAGCGTTTTATCCTCAGTAGAGATTAACAGTCATCGTCACTAAGAAATGTCATTGTATGTCTTACAGATATGGAATAACAGTGAAATAATTTAATTTATAGGTGAACGACTATGTTAAAAGTCCTTAGAAAGAACAAAAAAAAAACATGCAAACCTTAAAACTGAAATTAAGACTGGACTAATTTTCTGCATCTTTGACTCCGCCCCCTGTCTGCAGCTTTGACTCCGCCCCCCGTCTGCCATTGCTCATCAAACAGATTCCTCCCACACTCACTGCTCGAGTCAGAAGTCGTCATGAACAGAGCGATTTTTGGAAAGCAGCAAAGACGCTCTTCAGGAAGTCAAACTACCAATGGATTTCAGTTGAAAAACTTCTCAGAGGAAACAAAGACACCTAAATATAGAGAAGCGAACGCCTACGACAGTATAAAAAGACATGTGAACCTCAATACAAACCAACAAAGACAGGAAACAACTCGAGTTCCCACATGCATCATATATCAGTGATTCAGAACTGACTAAATGCCGTCTGACGGACAAATGTGTTCCAAAAATAAAGAGTGAAATCCCAGCAGCCGCACAATCACAACAGACATTACTAGCGGAGGCAGAGAGAGAATAAAATTGACAAAAATACAGCAGCGGAGGGAAAGAGTGAACCAATCGCAGCGGCTCGTGAATATCGGCTGACAGCTCGCCCGCCGAGAGCAGAACTCACGGCACAGAATGAAACAACAACCACCACCTGAAAGTCAACAAGCTTAACCATTCACATCAAATCTGTTTCGCTGCAGAGAACAACACCATTTAGGCCATGCTTTTCTAACTCTGTAGACAAATAATGTGATGTCCCCCCATATGTGGTAAAGTATAGTATATATGGTACACTATAGTCCGTGGTATGGTACAGTATATAGTATGGTACAGTATATGGTACACTATAGTATGTGGTATAGTACAGTATATAGTATGGTACAGTATATGGTACACTATAGTATGTGGTATAGTACAGTATATAGTATGGTACAGTATATGGTACACTATAGTATGTGGTATAGTACAGTATATAGTATGGTACAGTATATGGTACACTATAGCATGTGGTATGGTACAGTATATAGTATGGTACAGTATATGGTACACTATAGTATGTGGTATAGTACAGTATATAGTATGGTACAGTATATGGTACACTATAGTATGTGGTATAGTACAGTTTTTGGTACGGTACAGTATGTGGTACAGTATGTGGTATGGTACAGTATATAGTATAGTACAGTATATGGTATGCTATAGTATGTGTTATAGTACAGCATATGGTATGGTATAGTATGTGGTATAGTACAGTATATAGTATAGTACAGTATATGGTACACTATAGTATGTGGTATAGTACAGTTTTTGGTACGGTACAGTATGTGGTACAGTATGTGGTACAGTATGTGGTACAGTACAGTATATAGTATAGTACAGTATATGGTATACTATAGTATGTGTTATAGTACAGCATATGGTATGGTATAGTATGTGGTATAGTACAGTATATAGTATAGTACAGTATATGGTATACTATAGCATGTGGTATGGTACAGTATATAGTATAGTACAGTATATGGTACACTATAGTATGTGGTATAGTACAGTATATGGTATGGTACAGTATATGGTGCAGTACAGTATGTGGTGTAGTACAGTATATAGTACGATACAGTATATGGTATACTATAGCACGTGGTATGGTACAGTATATAGTATGGTACAGTATATGGTATACTATAGCATGTGGTATGGTACAGTATATTGTACGATACAGTATATGGTATACTATAGTATGTGTTATAGTACAGCATATGGTATGGTACAGTATGTGGTATAGTACAGTATATAGTATAGTACAGTATATGGTACACTATAGTATGTGGTATAGTACAGTATATGGTATGGTACAGTATATGGTGCAGTACAGTATGTGGTGTAGTACAGTATATAGTACGATACAGTATATGGTATACTATAGCATGTGGTATGGTACAGTATATAGTATGGTACAGTATATGGTATACTATAGCATGTGGTATGGTACAGTATATAGTACGATACAGTATATGGTATACTATAGCATGTGGTATGGTACAGTATATAGTACGGTACAGTATATGGTATACTATAGCATGTGGTATGGTACAGTATATAGTACGGTACAGTATATGGTATACTATAGCATGTGGTATGGTACAGTATATAGTACGATACAGTATATGGTATACTATAGCATGTGGTATGGTACAGTATATAGTATGGTACAGTATATGGTATACTATAGTATGTGGTATAGTACAGTATATGGTATACTATAGCATGTGGTATGGTACAGTATATAGTATGGTACAGTATATGGTATACTATAGTATGTGGTATAGTACAGTATATGGTATACTATAGTATGTGGTATAGTACAGTATATGGTATACTATAGCATGTGGTATGGTACAGTATATAGTACGGTACAGTATATGGTATACTATAGCATGTGGTATGGTACAGTATATAGTACGATACAGTATATGGTATACTATAGCATGTGGTATGGTACAGTATATAGTATGGTACAGTATATGGTATACTATAGTATGTGGTATAGTACAGTATATGGTATACTATAGCATGTGGTATGGTACAGTATATAGTATGGTACAGTATATGGTATACTATAGTATGTGGTATAGTACAGTATATGGTATACTATAGTATGTGGTATAGTACAGTATATGGTATACTATAGCATGTGGTATGGTACAGTATATAGTATGGTACAGTATATGGTATACTATAGTATGTGGTATAGTACAGTATATGGTATACTATAGTATGTGGTATAGTACAGTATATGGTATACTATAGCATGTGGTATGGTACATTATATAGTATGGTACAGTATATGGTATACTATAGCATGTGGTATGGTACAGTATATGGTATGGTACAGTATGTGGTATAGTACAGTATATGGTATACTATAGCATGTGGTATGGTACAGTATGTGGTATAGTACAGTATATGGTATACTATAGCATGTGGTATGGTACAGTATATGGTATGGTACAGTATGTGGTATAGTACAGTATATGGTATACTATAGCATGTGGTATGGTACAGTATGTGGTATAGTACAGTATATGGTATACTATAGCATGTGGTATGGTACAGTATATGGTATACTATAGCGTGTGGTATGGTACAGTATATAGTATGGTACAGTATATGGTATACTATAGCATGTGGTATGGTACAGTATATAGTATGGTACAGTATATGGTATACTATAGTGTGTGGTATGGTACAGTATATGGTATGGTACAGTATGTGGTATACTATAGCATGTGGTATGGTACAGTATATAGTATGGTACAGTATATGGTATACTATAGTGTGTGGTATGGTACAGTATATAGTATGGTACAGTATATGGTATACTATAGCATGTGGTATGGTACAGTATGTGGTATAGTACAGTATATGGTATACTATAGCATGTGGTATGGTACAGTATATGGTATGGTACAGTATGTGGTATAGTACAGTATATGGTATACTATAGCATGTGGTATGGTACAGTATGTGGTATAGTACAGTATATGGTATACTATAGCATGTGGTATGGTACAGTATATATAGTACGGTACAGTATATGGTATACTATAGCATGTGGTATGGTACAGTATATAGTGCGATACAGTATATGGTATACTATAGCGTGTGGTATGGTACAGTATATAGTATGGTACAGTATATGGTATACTATAGCATGTGGTATGGTACAGTATATATAGTACGGTACAGTATATGGTATACTATAGCATGTGGTATGGTACAGTATATAGTATAGTACAGTATATGGTATACTATAGCATGTGGTATGGTACAGTATATAGTATGGTACAGTATATGGTATACTATAGTGTGTGGTATGGTACAGTATATAGTATGGTACAGTATATAGTATGGTACAGTATATGGTATACTATAGCGTGTGGTATGGTACAGTATATAGTATGGTACAGTATATGGTATACTATAGCATGTGGTATGGTACAGTATATAGTATGGTACAGTATATGGTATACTATAGTGTGTGGTATGGTACAGTATATGGTATGGTACAGTATGTGGTATACTATAGCATGTGGTATGGTACAGTATATAGTATGGTACAGTATATGGTATACTATAGTGTGTGGTATGGTACAGTATATAGTATGGTACAGTATATGGTATACTATAGCATGTGGTATGGTACAGTATATAGTATGGTACAGTATATGGTATACTATAGTGTGTGGTATGGTACAGTATATAGTATGGTACAGTATATGGTATACTATAGCGTGTGGTATGGTACAGTATATAGTATGGTACAGTATATGGTATACTATAGCATGTGGTATGGTACAGTATATAGTATGGTACAGTATATGGTATACTATAGTGTGTGGTATGGTACAGTATATGGTATGGTACAGTATGTGGTATAGTACAGTATATGTGAAATTAGAACATGGATGAAAAATTTAGATATTCCTGAAGTGATTTAAAAAAATAAATGTAATATTACTGTGAAACGCACAGTCTATTCGCTGACTTCATATTTAACATTTAACATGCTTTAACATTCACAGACAGTGATCTGATTAACTGATTAAGCCCTACTGGTGATTTATTGATCTAAATGTTGGCTAATATCGCATTATACTGTTCATATCCATGACTGGATTCAACAATTCTGTCCACATTTTCTGCATCACAAACCTAATTATGATGCGTCTCCAGTCCCTCCATGACCATAAATGCATCTTCCGATCAAAACACCTGAAAGTATCGGAGGAGCTGTGAAACGGAAAACCCTGATGCGTCGAGACCCCCTCGAGAGCGTCCAAATGCACACAGCCGCAGTCTAAATACGGCATCACACCGGTGAGGTCTAACGAGATTAGAGGTTCTGCCTGTTTGCTGTAAAGCAGTCCATTACGCAGCGCTTACAGACTTCCCTTAGGAGAAACCCGCCGCATCCCAGGGGTCTGATCAGAGCAGTCCACAACCCACTCCATTACTGGGCGCATGTGTGTTTGAGCTCAAAGTGTAATTATAGGCTGTGCATTTCAAGTTGTGCGTTGAGAATGTGTTCATCTGGGTGGGGGAATTCAGAATAAACTGCAAGGGGAAAATGTGCCGTTGAGAATTACATTTCACATTAGTTGGTGTCAATAATGGTTTCAGGTGTAATTGAATTATTACAGCATTACCAGCGAACCTTTGATAGTCCCAGCATCAAACTAGCATGCACAAACACATCAGACCATCTTGCTCTTTCTGCCTGAAGTGGGCGGCAGTTGCATTGACATCTGCGACGGATATAAACACACTTACGCATTCCCTGAATACAGTAGCTATTGATCTGCTGGAACGCTCATGCATTCCAACATTGGCTATTCTTAGATCGGCAATGGACTAAGATGAGGCTGACTCACAGCTTACGTTGGGTAAATGTTCTCCCAGCGTTCCTGCGGCGACTCTGTGCTCACACATGCTGCGCTCGATCGATCGGCCATCGAGAAAGGTCAAGCACATGAGTGTGGCAGGTTCCTCTCGCGCAGCGTCTGCAGGATGATCCCTGCGTCCACAATTACAGTTCTTACAGTTTTCCTGAAGAACAAGGACTTCGCTTTGATGCAGAACGAAGACTTATCTTCAAACTATAACAAGAGATTTGTGTGAAGACGCATTGAGGTTTATACACATAAATCACACTTTCCTACTGAAGTTTTGGCCCTTTCACAGTATTTGATGTGCATTTGGATATTTCTGAAAGTGCTTATTTTTTTACGTTTTTCAATAATAATAAAAAATATAAATGCACTAAATGTGTTAAAAACAGTTCTGAATAACAGAGTTGATTCAAACTTATAACTCTACAGGCCAAGAATGATATCTATAAAGATGACTATATACAGTTCAGTTATCAACATTCTTCAAAATATGTTGTTTCACAAAAGTCAGCGGTTTGAAACGACATGAAGCAAGAAAGAGATCAAATGTAATTCAACACTGCATAGTCTTCATACTAGATGACTTAATATAGATTAATATAGATTAGAGTGATTTTCTTTTTCTTGCCGTTGTTTAAATCAACATTAATGACACAGAACAGCAAGAATATTAGGCTGCTGTCACTTTAAGAGCAAACGCACAGAACTCATGTACTACTACACGTGGAACCGTTTATGCTTAAAAGCGATGGCGTTTAAGCGAATTCTCTCCAAGCCAGGCATTGACACATTTGTCTGTATTTAACTGTTCAAGCACAATCCCGAAGCTCAAACTTCACTTTGCTTGTCCACTGTCTGTACCTTAATGCAGTTATAATAACCCATTTCATTCATTATCGAGCACATCCTGCAGTTTAGCATTTACAACGATTGCCGATCAAGCTGATTTGGATGTTAAGTTTGGGCTTTTAAAGTGGAATGAAAGCACACCGCTGTGAAGGAGAGAAACGAGATTCCTGCTGTCACTGCTGTACGGTTCGCTGTCGTTGCAAAGTCTCCGCTCCACAAAGACGTCATAAATTTATTGCTCCTTTTCAGAAACCTGTCAGAACAGTGAATGTAGTGAAGCAATTATAACTGCCGAGAATAATCGTCTTGCGGGATTTAGTCGACCTTTATTGAGACCCCGAAGAAACTACACTGCTCAAAAACATGAAGGGAACACTGAATCACAGTATAAGACCAATCAATTAAACTTCAGTGATCTCAATCTGCCCGGTTATGAAGCAGAATGTCGGCAGTGTTTAGATGAAGGCATTGATGCCATTGACTGACCCTCATGTTCCCCAGATCTGAATCCCATTGAGATCCTCGTGCATCAGAGCATCTGAAGGGTCAGTATCAGCAAATACGGTCCAGGAGCTACAGATCTCTGATCCAGATCTGGGAGGAGATCAGGAATCCATCCTCATCCCATCAGGAGCGAATACAGACACATGGAGCCGAACAAACGGCTGACTCACATCATGAGCTGCTGTGATGATATTTCATTTATTGAGATACATATATGGTGAGATGAGCTCTGTTAATGCTGTTAATGTTTGGAGTAACACTTTACTTCACCAAAATAAAAGCAGAAACTTCCTCTTACTGTTGCCAAGACTAGTGTGCTTTTAAATCAGCAAAAAACAAAGATATTCAAGGTGATTAGTGCAGCTGGAGTCAAATGTGATCAAACATCTTCCAGGTCAGCAGCATCCACATATTGACAGAAGAAACAAACAGATTTCCAGATCAGATACAGTCAGAATCAGAAAGCTGAGGGTTTGTTGAGGTGAAGCTGCGATAACACCAACAGGAAACAAAAGTGTGTGAAATCTCAGCTATGAATGTCTCTAATGCTCTACCCATTGAAGAAGCAGATTAGACAAAAATTAAAATAGCGTCATCATTAGCGGTGCATTTTGAGCCTGAGAGTCGCTGTGTGGAAAAACACTGTGTGAAAACAGCAATACAGTCGCCATGAGGGCGAGAGAAATCTCATTACTGCACAAACTATTCATAGACTGACAAACCAGTTTCCTTTGAATTATCCAGCCAGGCGATGCACCTCTAGAGTCCCTCACCCCGACGAACCGTGAGTCACCGAGCGAAGAGGAAACCACCCACTCTCCACCGGTCATTACAGTGTGAACCCGCAGGAAACGCTCCAATTACAGACTGACTCAACGCAAAACAAACCATCTCTCCAGAGACGCTTCAGCATGACATATCATATCGTTAATGCGCTTTTACTACACAATGGGGTAAATGTTAAATGCCACTAAAGAGCGTGTGCGATTGTTGCCGTCTAAATCGTTATGATAACAGCAGAATTGAAGTTCTATTGTTTTGGGAGTCAATTAGTTCTTACAGTGACAAATGCTGGCAGATTTACTGTCCGCTGGGGACCTCAAGGATCGGTATCGGGACCGATTAAGCATCGTTTTAACTGATTCTGAACACTCTGAACCACGCTCACTCTCTCTCTCACTCATTCATTCATTCACTCACTCTCTCACACACACACTGACTCAGTTGCTGTCACACTCAAACTCATTCTAGCACTCACACACTCTCTCTTAATCTCAGATTAAGCATAGTTTTAACTGAGCCATATTGACTATTATATGCCCGATCCTGAACACTCTGAACCACACTCACACTCTCTCACTCACTCACACACACGCTCTCTCTCTCACTCACACACACACACTCTCTCTCTCTCTCACTCACACACACACACGCTCTCTCTCTCTCTCTCTCTCACTCACACACTCACACTCTCTCTCTCTCTCACTCACACACTCACACTCTCTCTCTCTCACTCACACACACACACACACACACACGCTCTCTCTCTCACTCACACACTCACATGCTCTCTCACTCACACACTCTCTCACTCACACTCATTCATATATATTTTAATTAGGAAAACGATAAAAATGATTTTTGGAAAAATTAAAGTGGATTTCATATTTCCTTACATGTGTTTGCATGACCCGCGAGAACCAATGAAGAGCGTCACATGTGTTTCCAGCTTCTGTATTCGATATGTTGCATTCAAGAAACGCACTGAAATTCTAATCAGTTCTTGCTTTCCCTGGGGATCAAACCCATGACCTTGATGTTGCAAGCACTACTCTCTACTGTTAGACATACAGGACAGCCATCATACGAATGCCTTCAATAAACATCCTGAGATTTAAAGTACACAAGCACTCACAAAGAGCAATATCCAGCTGCTTTAATTAATAATTGATATTTACTTCAGAAAACAATGGGATTCAACCAATAGCCCGGGTTTGTTTACCAAAGGAAAACATGGGGAGGATTCAGGAATACAGTGATGGTGTAAAACCGTTTTCTTTTCACCTCATAGAAAGATTTCCCATGACACTTCACCTGACATGTTCACCCAATTACTGTGACGGATCTCGTCCTGCTGAATCTGTTAATAAGGAAAGAGACGTGCAACATCTCAAACAAAAGCTCCACGCGTCACGACGTCACAGATCCGATCAGACTGTAAACCCAGAATCCTGCGATAGCCGAGATGAATGCCTGTTTCTCTACCTGTGCATGTGTGTTTATAAAACAGATGTGTGTTACATGAATGACAACATGTCAAGCAAACTAAACACCTACTGTGATTATCACACACACACACACCTACTGCGGCCACATAGCATGCATTTCTGAAGCGAGCGGTTTAGGCTCCTCCCCGTCTCTCACTACAGATGTTTTGTTTGCCTCGCTCTCGTATCGCAGCACATCTGCATTAACATTCCCACGCTGTGCTGCGTTCGGAAGACGGCAGCAACATGACACATACGCATTTCAGGATTATAGAGAGAATAAGCGTATGAATGGACGGAGAGAAATGGGGGGGGGGGGGGGGGTGCGTGGGAAGGAAACTCCCCCCGGTTACCATAGAAATGTATTCTGGGTTCATTCTCTCTCTGACTAACACTATAAAGCTTCACCTCACTCTTTTTCCCTGCGCTTTCCCTTCGGCTCCTGGGGAAAGAAAACGTGTTATTTACGGCTCATCTGAGAGCAGATTCCCGAGCGAGAGCTTCAGCTGATCCTCGTCATGATACAGCAGGAACAGACACACTCACTCACTCTCACAGACACACTCACTCACTCACTCTCACAGACACACTCACTCACTCACTCTCACAGACACACTCACTCACTCACTCTCACAGACACACTCACTCACTCACTCTCACAGACACACTCACTCACTCACTCACTCACTCTCACAGACACACTCACTCACTCTCACAGACACACTCACTCACTCTCACAGACACACTCACTCACTCTCACAGACACACTCACTCACTCACTCTCACAGACACACTCACTCACTCACTCTCACAGACACACTCACTCACTCACTCTCACAGACACACTCACTCACTCACTCTCACAGACACACTCACTCACTCACTCTCACAGACACACTCACTCACTCACTCTCACAGACACACTCACTCACTCACTCTCACAGACACACTCACTCACTCACTCTCACAGACACACTCACTCACTCTCACAGACACACTCACTCACTCACTCTCACAGACACACTCACTCACTCACTCTCACAGACACACTCACTCACTCACTCTCACAGACACACTCACTCACTCACTCTCACAGACACACTCACTCACTCACTCTCACAGACACACTCACTCACTCACTCTCACAGACACACTCACTCACTCTCACAGACACACTCACTCACTCTCACAGACACACTCACTCACTCTCACAGACACACTCACTCACTCACTCTCACAGACACACTCACTCACTCACTCTCACAGACACACTCACTCACTCACTCTCACAGACACACTCACTCACTCTCACAGACACACTCACTCACTCTCACAGACACACTCACTCACTCTCACAGACACACTCACTCACTCACTCTCACAGACACACTCACTCACTCACTCTCACAGACACACTCACTCACTCACTCTCACAGACACACTCACTCACTCACTCTCACAGACACACTCACTCACTCACTCTCACAGACACACTCACTCACTCACTCTCACAGACACACTCACTCACTCACTCTCACAGACACACTCACTCACTCACTCTCACAGACACACTCACTCTCACAGACACACTCACTCTCACAGACACACTCACTCACTCTCACAGACACACTCACTCACTCTCACAGACACACTCACTCACTCTCACAGACACACTCACTCACTCTCACAGACACACTCACTCACTCACTCTCACAGACACACTCACTCACTCACTCTCACAGACACACTCACTCACTCACTCTCACAGACACACTCACTCACTCACTCTCACAGACACACTCACTCACTCACTCTCACAGACACACACACTCACTCTCACACACTCACTCACTCACTCTCACAGACACACTCACTCACTCTCACACACTCACTCACTCACTCTCACAGACACACTCACTCACTCTCACACACTCACTCACTCACTCTCACAGACACACTCACTCACTCTCACACACTCACTCACTCTCACAGACACACTCACTCACTCACTCTCACAGACACACTCACTCACTCACTCTCACAGACACACTCACTCACTCACTCTCACAGACACACTCACTCACTCACTCTCACAGACACACTCACTCACTCACTCTCACAGACACACTCACTCACTCACTCTCACAGACACACTCACTCACTCACTCTCACAGACACACTCACTCACTCACTCTCACAGACACACTCACTCACTCACTCTCACAGACACACTCACTCACTCACTCTCACAGACACACACTCTCACTCTCCCACAGACACACACTCTCACTCTCCCACAGACACACACTCTCACTCTCCCACAGACACACACACTCACTCTCACAGACACACACACTCACTCTCACAGACACACACTCTCACTCTCCCACAGACACACACTCTCACTCTCCCACAGACACACACTCTCACACACTCGTTACTGCAATGCATCTAGATGCTCTCAAGTAACTCATCACTGCAAAACAGTTATTTTGTATTGCATGCATCACTGAAAATCAACTAATTAAAACCAGTACAAGCGATGATGATTAGATACTTTACCATTTATCCCATATTACAGTAATGAGATTTCTGAACATTATGGCAATTAAATGGGAAAAGTACATTTTAATATAAAATTAAATGAAAATGAGATTTCTGAGAAATTAAACTGAAATGAAATAAAGTATTACAATAATGAGACATTTATACAGGGAAAATTAAATAAAAAAATAAGACCTTATTAAAATGAAGAAGTACAAAAAAAAAAAAAAACATTAATGCGATGGTTTTAGATAATTTTCTTGCTTTATGGTAATGAAAATTTGGGTAAAAAAAACCCCAGACAATCTCATTAAAATGAAAAAACATTACAATGAGAATTGGGGGAAATTAAAGTTAAAAAAATATTTTTTTAAATTACAGTAACGAGACTTTGCTTTATGGCAATGAAAATTTAGGAAATTGAAATGCAGAAAAACTGAAAATCTAATTTATTAAATAAATTATAGCAAATTTGGGGAAATACGTTTTTTTAAACAGACATAGTTAATGCGTTTCCTCTGATTCACAGATGCAACCCGTTCAATAAACCCAGAGGAGGAGAAACGCAGAGCAAAACAACAGCCGTCGCTGCAAACGCAGAGCTGCTCACGTTACAGTGTTTACGTGCTGAAGGGATGCATTGTGCTGATCACATCACACACACACACACACCGGACCAGGGTTTCCCGATCCCTGCATCCACATGGCAACACATCCTGCCATCCCAGAGTCTCCCGTTACAAAAACATCCACACACACACACACAGCTCCCCTCTCATTCATCTCAGCGACACATGAAGGGATCGCGCTCTTATAAGCAATACCTCGCATTCAGCCACAATGTTGCCTGGTGACAGTCGCCGTGGTGATGAGACCGTCTCCGCACCAATGGACCACCTGTGACTAGACTAGTAAAATCTGTGTGTGTGTGTGTGTGTGTGTGTGTACTCACTCAGACTTGGCCAGTGCGGTCAGAGCCCGACTAAAGCACCACCCTACAAAGGGCAGGTCTTGTCCGTGGAAGCCTGAGCGAGGAAGATCCCGCTGGGCAGCGGCGGAGGGGCGCGGGGGCCTCTCGGGCTCCTCGAAATTGGAGGCGTCATCCTCGGAACGCAGAGACGGAACAAACGGAGGGAGTGCTGGAGGAGACGAGAGGAGGGAAAGTGTGAGAGGCTCGGTGAGAAAAACAGACTGGAGGAGAGCGAGAGGGAGAGAAAGAGGGGGTCTCTGTGATGAGACTGTAGCGCAATAACTCGCTCGCCCGCTCTCTCTCTCACTGCAGCAGTCTCGGCTAATCAGAGTGAGTCACAGCCAAAACCCGATAAGAGATACACACACACAGACGAGCTGCATCCACACAAACAGCTGTATTGATGCACACACACACACTCTCTCTCTCTCTCTCTCTCTCTCTCTCTCTCACACACACACACACACACACACACACACAGAGACGAGCTGCATCCACACAAAAATCTGTATTGATACACACACACACACCATTTACACAATTGATTTATTCTTATAAAAACAATAACAAAAACAGCACGAGCGATTCATCAGCTCATTTGCATATGTCAATCATCTCAATATCTCAGAGTTCAATCGTCTCAGAAAAACGACAAAATGAGATTATGATCAGAATAAAGCAAAATCCAAGCAATCACAATCATATCAGACAAACAGAAAGAGCCAATGATTTATTACTCATTTTCTAGTGGCCAAACAATATGAAATTATGCAATACTTTAATCATTTTTAAGGCAAAGTACATTTTAGAGGCTGTAACTGTAAGCATTTTAATAACTTCTGTTGTTTGAACATTATATTTGACGGATTTTAAAGGCGTGAGACACGAGTTTGCACAGATCTTCCGTCCTCAGCGCCTCAAATAAACAAAACACACTCAGATTAAACACGAAGAGTCATGTGAGAGTTATGGATTTTCTCCTGTTTTTATACCCAGATAAGAAAGCTTCCCAAACAGATGCTGATGTTTCTTCAAACGAAACGCTGTTTTCTTTCATCCACACAGAAGCAGGAGGAGGTTGAGGATTTAATCGACTCGGATCACATGAAATTGGACGTGTTTGCGACGGCTATCGAGAGACAAAGTCTGATCTTTCTCGCGATTCATCACTGAACGATCCCTCCCGGTCTTTCCCACATTTACATTCACCAACAGATAGATAAATGAGTCTTTTATCAGATAAGACGGCCTGCAGACGGGAATGTGAAGGATTTAGCAAACAACCTTATGGAGTCTGAGTGTAAGATCTAACTTGTAGGTACAGTGGCAGCAGACGCAGATAATCCGCACACTCATATAGCCAGCGGGTTTTGGGTAAAATCGTTGGCATAACCCGCACCCATAGATTGATGAACTTTTCTGTGTAAGATCACATTTCGAATTTCAAATGTTGCTCGCATGACGTCAATTATCATAACTGTTCAGCTCGTACACAGTGCTTTTATCGTGTGAATTTCGCCCACAAGCACTAACACAAGTCAGAATCAGAACAGAAAAGCAGTGTCTCCCACTGCGCTCGTCCCTTTAAGAGTGTCGTGTTGATCATCGGATGAGATGAGAAGAGCCCGCCTTCACAGCAGCACAGCCAATCACGTCGTCTTGCATGACTGACAGGTCAGACAGCCAATCAGCGCAGCTGTCAGAGTGATGCCAAAGACAACAACCCTCACAAGTATTGATGTACATGATGTGAGTTATTAAATGAGAATGTACATGCTCGAGTTTTTGGTGTCTTTTTACACAACACTGTTGCCACGATTAGAAACCACCTTCGACTCTTGATACAAACCTTTATATTCCTCAACAATGCAAACAAAAAGATTGCTCACAAAATCACTAAAAACGTGCGGATGCTACAGCGTGTTTTTTTTTCCCTCAGACAAGATCAACGACAGGGAGTGAACCGTGAGCGGACCGCGATCCACGAGCAACGCAAACTCAGCGCATGTGCAGTGAACAAGCTACGCTAATTAGTAACGCAATAACCATGTGAAGTGACGACTTTGTCCCTTTTTTGTGCTCAAGATATTATAGTTCGGTAACATACCAGAATCGACATTACTCGCAAGAAAATAATAAGACAAATAGGGAGTTTGGCGGTTCCACTTCAAAAACGTCGACATAATAGTATTGGTGAGTTAACCGTTACTCGAGATAAGTGAACTCCACTGTATATATATATATACAGTGGAGTTCGGTTATGTCGACGGCGTCGGGGGTCGGGAAAAAGCATTGAGATAACCGTTATAAACCGTTTCGCGAGATAACCCATACATCATACATTACATATATTAACATACAATCCATATACTATATTACCGATTTCCCCACATATAACCCTCAGATGCAGATAATCCGCAATTCACGCAATAAGAAAACAAATACAAGTCAGAATCAGAAAAAAAAGAAAAGCAGTCTCTCCAAAGTACAGTCTCTCCCTCTCTCCTCTCTGCGCTGTGCTCGTCCCTTTAAGAGAAGAGCCCGCCCTCATGGCAGCACAGCCAATCACGTTTTCTTGCATGATTGACAGGTCAGACAGCCTATCAGCACAGCTGTCAGAGTGACCGTGGAAGCAGCAGCTGTCAGAGCACAAAGATAACAACCCTCAAGAAAGAAAAGTTAAAATTTATTGATGTAAATGAGAAAAATGAGATTAAATGAGAAAGAGGATGCTCGTGTTTTTGGTGTTTTTTTACACAACAGTGTTGCCGCGATCGGCTGAAATGTTCCGAGTCTCATGCAGAACTGTGCGCATTTGAGTCTTAATCCCCGAATCACTTGCTCCTGTTTAACCGCAGCGCTCTCTCCACAAATCACTTTGAAGACAATGTTGTGCCTCTTTTTGAAACGATTCAGCCACCCCGGATTTGCTTTAAAGTCAAGTCAAAGCAGCAAGAATGTCCGCCTTCTCCATCAGCAAGGGACCATTGACGGGAAGGTTTGTTGCTCGTGTATTTGTGAACCACTGAAACACTGCATCGTCCACATCTTTGAGATTGATTGTCCAGTTTTCTCTTAACACCTCCAGACATTTTTAGAAGAAAAAAAAAAAAAACGCAGAATACCTGCAGTGTGTTATCCCTCAGATCAACGTGCGTGAACGGTCATTGAAGTGAGCGCGCGCTCCACCTGCAACGCAAACTCAGGAAACGAGGTGCGCTCATGTGTCACGAAATACCCATGTGAAGTGGATAATTTGTCTCATTTATGCTCGAGATACTAGATTTCGGCGACATTAAGGAATCGACATAACCAACAAGAAAATACTGAGACAAATAGGGAGTTTGGCGGTTCCACTTCAAAATCGTCGACATAATATTATTGGCGAGTTAACCGTGACTCGAGATAAGTGAACTCCACTGTATATATTCTCCACTATATATATTAACTCTGTATTTGCATTTTACATTTACATTCATGCATTTATCAGCTGCTTTTATCATCGCATTCAAGAAACACATTGACATTCTAATCAGTTCTTGCTTTCCCTGGGAATCAAACCCATGACCTTGATGTTGCAAGCGCCGCTCTCTGCTGTTACACACACAGGAAAGAAAAGACAAGAGTGTATCCCTCATAAAGCTTGTCAAAAGTTTGAACACCAAAAAGAAAAGAAGATGATTATAATTTAAAGCAGCGGATCTGAACATTTTACAAGTTCCGACAATCAGAGGATGTTTTTAATTGCTATAGAGACACACACACTCCATCTTCCCTCCACTGCTGTTTTTGGTCACGCGAACACTTATTTTAGCGGAGGAACAGGTGAAGTGAAGGAGTGAGGGGCTCCTAGCGTCGGCATCTGTAAGCTACTTGTATCTCAAATATTTACACGCATCTCAAAGCAAACGTTTAATTTTTTATTTAGATTCTGAATAAATCCTGCACTAATTGTGAGATCATTTTTTCCAATCATAAAGCAATAATGTTGTCGAATCCCTTGCATTCTGAACAGAGATGGTTTTCACCAGCTGGAATAAAAGAGTCATTGCCTGTTCGGGAGAATCCCTAAACGCCAGGATGAACACGTCCATCAGCGCTTTAATTAATTGCAGTGATAATGCTTTAAAGAGATCTACAGAAAACCCATCGGCACCAGGTGACGTCGCTCTCTAATTGCTTCCTGCAATGTTTAGAAAGTGAGGTAATATGTAACATTATTGTTTATTTTGGATTAATATCTGATTTTTCTAATATACAATGCGTTCAGATTAGCGAATTAACCTTCTATCAAGAGCGTTTTAGATGCTGCAATTTTTTTTTTTTACCATTTATAATAACATTGGCATGAGAAAGTACATTTCAGATGCTATAAGCTTAATAAAGAGCCTTAATTCTTACACAGACCCTTTAAATAAAACTGATTTCTGTCAAGTTGTTCAAACGACAAGAGTTCAAGGGTTGAATCCTGTGGGAGCAAAATCCTGTAGGAAACTTAGTAGGATGAGCAAGAAATTAGTGTTTGTTTATGTGTGTGTGTGTGTGTGTGTGTGTGTGATCTTATTATGGTTTGGCCGTGTGACTGATCTGTGAACACCTGCACACTCTATAATCTGACTAATTCCACAGAAATCCACCCGCTGCCAAACAATGTGTGTGTAAGTTAATAGTGCAATACAGTAAAACAGTGTGATATTTAATCAAAAATGTAATCAAAAATACAGTAACAACTGGGCCAAACTTCAGAATAATTAAGATTTTTTTATGATTTTGAAGTCTCTTCAGCTAACAGCTGAATTTATTAGATGATAAATACAGTAAAACAGTGTAATATTATATCAGTGTAAAACAGCTGTTTTCTATGTGAATATATAGTAAAGTGTCATTTATTCCTGTGATTAAAGCTGAATTTATTAGATGATAAATACAGTAAAACAGTGTAATATTATATCAGTGTAAGACAGCTGTTTTCTATGTGAATATATAGTAAAGTGTCATTTATTCCTGTGATTAAAGCTGAATTTATTAGATGATAAATACAGTAAAACAGTGTAATATTATATCAGTGTAAAACAGCTGTTTTCTATGTGAATATATAGTAAAGTGTCATTTATTCCTGTAATTAAAGCTGAATTTATTAGATGATAAATACAGCAAAACAGTGTAATATTATATCAGTGTAAAACAGCTGTTTGCTATGTGAATATATAGTAAAGTGTCATTTATTCCTGTGATTAAAGCTGAATTTATTAGATGATAAATACAGTAAAACAGTGTAATATTATATCAGTGTAAAACAGCTGTTTTCTATGTGAATATATAGTAAAGTGTCATTTATTCCTGTGATTAAAGCTGAATTTATTAGATGATAAATACAGTAAAACAGTGTAATATTATATCAGTGTAAAACAGCTGTTTTCTATGTGAATATATAGTAAAGTGTCATTTATTCCTGTAATTAAAGCTGAATTTATTAGATGATAAATACAGTAAAACAGTGTAATATTATATCAGTGTAAAACAGCTGTTTGCTATGTGAATATATAGTAAAGTGTCATTTATTCCTGTGATTAAAGCTGAATTTATTAGATGATAAATACAGTAAAACAGTGTAATAGTATATCAGTGTAAAACAGCTGTTTTCTATGTGAATATATAGTAAAGTGTCATTTATTCCTGTGATTAAAGCTGAATTTATTAGATGATACAGTAAAACAGTGTAATATTATATCAGTGTAAAACAGCTGTTTTCTATGTGAATATATAGTAAAGTGTCATTTATTCCTGTGATTAAAGCTGAATTTATTAGATGATAAATACAGTAAAACAGTGTAATATTATATCAGTGTAAAACAGCTGTTTTCTATGTGAATATATAGTAAAGTGTCTTTTATTCCTGTGATTAAAGCTGAATTTATTAGATGATAAATACAGTAAAACAGTGTAATATTATATCAGTGTAAAACAGCTGTTTTCTATGTGAATATATAGTAAAGTGTCTTTTATTCCTGTGATTAAAGCTGAATTTATTAGATGATAAATACAGTAAAACAGTGTAATATTATATCAGTGTAAAACAGCTGTTTTCTATGTGAATATATAGTAAAGTGTCATTTATTCCTGTGATTAAAGCTGAATTTATTAGATGATAAATACAGTAAAGCAGTGTAATATTATATCAGTGTAAAACAGCTGTTTGCTATGTGAATATATAGTAAAGTGTCATTTATTCCTGTGATTAAAGCTGAATTTATTAGATGATAAATACAGTAAAACAGTGTAATAGTATATCAGTGTAAAACAGCTGTTTTCTATGTGAATATATAGTAAAGTGTCATTTATTCCTGTGATTAAAGCTGAATTTATTAGATGATACAGTAAAACAGTGTAATATTATATCAGTGTAAAACAGCTGTTTTCTATGTGAATATATAGTAAAGTGTCATTTATTCCTGTGATTAAAGCTGAATTTATTAGATGATAAATACAGTAAAACAGTGTAATATTATATCAGTGTAAAACAGCTGTTTTCTATGTGAATATATAGTAAAGTGTCATTTATTCCTGTGATTAAAGCTGAATTTATTAGATGATAAATACAGTAAAACAGTGTAATATTATATCAGTGTAAAACAGCTGTTTGCTATGTGAATATATAGTAAAGTGTCATTTATTCCTGTGATTAAAGCTGAATTTATTAGATGATAAATACAGTAAAACAGTGTAATATTATATCAGTGTAAAACAGCTGTTTTCTATGTGAATATATAGTAAAGTGTCATTTATTCCTGTGATTAAAGCTGAATTTATTAGATGATAAATACAGTAAAACAGTGTAATATTAAATCAGTGTAAAACAGCTGTTTTCTATGTGAATATATAGTAAAGTGTCATTTATTCCTGTGATTAAAGCTGAATTTATTAGATGATAAATACAGTAAAACAGTGTAATATTATATCAGTGTAAAACAGCTGTTTTCTATGTGAATATATAGTAAAGTGTCTTTTATTCCTGTGATTAAAGCTGAATTTATTAGATGATAAATACAGTAAAACAGTGTAATATTATATTAATGTGAAACAGCATCATTGTCTTTAGTGTCACATGAAACTGATACATTACCATTCAAAAGATTGGATAAAGATAGATAAAAATAAATGTACACACTTCAAAAGTGACATATGTTACAAAAGATTCCATTTCAAATAAAATGTTGTTCTTTTGAACTTTATATTCAAAGAATCCTGAAAATAGTGATATGAAAAGCATATGCAAAAACCTAAATTCTGCAATGAGTTTGCAGTGACACAAAGTCCTACTAATACTGTGATTTAGGATAAAGTGTGCGCTGCTCACTCAGAGCTAACAGTCCTAAAGCCTTAAAGCAGATTCAGAAGAAACTCTGAGCTTCACGCCATAGGCTTAATGAATTAATTCAGATCCTCTGTGTTTCACTTAAACCTGCAGAGCAATCTGTGCACCGAGACACATTCCAGCCCACTATAACAAATCCAGCAATTACACTGGAGAAGTAATCACTTTACAGGCTACAGAAATAGCAGCAAGTCAGTCTAAGGATTAATAACCCGTAATTAACAGACACATGGAAAACGAGATGGACACACCGACTCTGTGCGTCAGAACGGATGAATGCGTTGCTCACCGTGTCTCAGGTCGGTCCAGTCGACGGAGGAAAAGAACGGATGCGACCGCAAGCCTTCGTATCCCAGACGCTCCCGGGATCCACATAACAAACTCCGGAGCAGGTCGACAAACTGAGCGCTGGCTTTGGGATCCTCCGGGAACTTCAGGAAACGCTGCGAGCCAAACGCACACAAGAAAACGTCACAGTTTTGTCCATAATTGGGTTATACAGACCATTAACATTCACTGATATTAGCAATTCAACTAGAAAACTCTGAATTGAGTTATAGCGGAAGCTGAATTTGATTCATAATTGACTAATACTGTTATTTTCCTTTTTATTAATATGAAGCTGCTTTGCAAAAAAATGTGCATTGAATAAAGCACTATAGAAAGTAGCATAGAGTTGACATATATATAGCCATTTATCATCCTTTCAACATTGGTCAGCATATAAGTATTCATTCACTCTGAATTAAAAGGAAGATTTAAACAATTTAAAGAGCACATATTCTGCACTTTTAGAGCTGCTGTTCAGCCAAAAACAATCATATCACTGTAGAGCTGCTTTGAAATAATCTGTGCTGTAAAAAGTGCTATTATGCACACACTCTTGCTGTTGTGTGTGTTTCCACTAGAGCAGATGTTGATTATTTTCCCCATATTCGTCTCTTCCCAGTCTGTCAGAAACGCTCTGTTTAGTTCCTGTCTCTATGAAGCCCCTCCTCCTGAAAGCACACTGTGCTCTGATTGGTCGGCTGGATCGGTGTGTTGTGATTGGTCGAGTGTTTAGGAAATGTCCCGCCTCTTCACATAACTGCCAGTTTCAACACACTCAAGCCCCGCCCCTTTATTCTGCGCATGAATTATGATAATGAGGAATATTGTGAGTGTTTGAAGAAACTCAAGAACACGAGTTCAGAAACACTGACTCTGATATAGAGAAGAACTGCAGCTTTTTCATGATAAAACAGCAACATCTCACACTGAAAAGAGATTAAATAATCAAAATAAATCAACTTTAAAGCAGAGAAAACAGCATTTCAGCCAGTGATGTCCAGTTGCACCAATCAGGATTAAATTAAGCACAGTTTATAGCTAATCTAGGATTTGTTGATCAAGGCTTTATTATAAATCTTGTTGTTGCACCACTTCATTTTAAACATGGATTAGAATTCAAACCTCCATTTATGATTACATTTCTCTGCTATGATGGATTTGCTATTGACAGTGACTTTAATATTCCATTAACTTGTTTATTACCCAACAGAAACTCACTCACTCTCTTTCTTTCCAAGTAGCTCTTGCTGATAAAGGAAATAAACTTGTAAAATGTCAGATTTCATAAGCTTAGAAATATATTTATAGTAGCAATTAATGGAGTAATACGGTAATGCAACTAATGACAAAACAACAGTGATCAGGAGAAGAAAAAAAACGACTGGTTTGATTGACAGAGTGACGATCCTGATGAGCCTGAACTTTGCTTATTAAATAAATAAACAGTTTTTATATCCATTTATAACCAGCACATTTCAAACCTGTATCACTGAATCAGAACAGATATTATCTGGAGACAAATACAATAAAACCAGAGAGAGAAGCTGGCAGAATCACCTGGTAGTTGATGATGTTGCTGATGGTTTTTGCAGACGTGGCGTCAGCGAAGGGCGATTTCATGTAGATCATTTCATAAGCGATGAGGCCCAGCGGCCACCAGTCGCTCTCGGGGCCGAAGCTGCACGCCGTCCCTCCGCTCAGAGCCGACAGGATCTCAGGAGCCAGGGATTCGGGACTTCCCACCGGGAGCTCGGAGCACGTCACCTGTTCAAATCACGACACATCGATTATCCGGTCCAAACCAAACCCATTGAAACCCATTCCTTCATGAAAGGGATTGTGAATTACGCTGTTACCGTTCCGTTGGCCGTCAGTCGGGCCGCCGAGCCGAAGCCGGCCAGTTTAACGTGACCCGTGCGGTCGATCAGAACGTGCTCTGCTTTAATATCTCTGACAACAGAAAGAGAACAAGCACAAATGAAGGAGGAAAAATAATGATGAATTTGATGATTTATCGGATTCAAGAGAGATGGCACAAAACTTTCATTAAAAGCAAGTCTTAATCATTAAAAGCAACAACTAGAAAACTTTGGAAGTCAATAAAAGAAACTGTGGGAAAGTACAAACAAGTTTGACACATTCATAAAATATTTGTGTTTTCCATTTATGACAGGTGATCTAATAGATTTGGTAAACACTATCTATCAATCTACACACACACATACACATTTTTTAATTTAGATTTATACAAACATTATTTAAATATTTACAATGTATGTATAACCTGTGTGTATACAAATAAATAAATAATTAATAAATTAGTAAAAATATGTACCATGTAAAGAAATTAATAAAATATACTGTATAGAAATAAAAACTTTGATTTATCATCATTTCTTTTTTGTTTAATACTATTTTTATACAGAGCTTTACAAACAAATTCCCATTTTAAATATAATAATAACAATAACAATACTATTATTCAGCTTTAAAATAACTCACATTTTAAACATTACAACTACTATTACACACATACATGCACACAAATTATTAATAAACTAGCATAAATGAGTACATAAATCAACAATATCAATAAATGTGTGTGTGACTAGCATGAATACGTACAATAATAAACAAATAAAAAATATTTAGAAATATATATTATATTTTAGTCATTCTAAGAAAAAGGGAAATTAAAAAACAAAAAGAGAACCTAATTTTTACCCGTCCAATCAAACGCGGTCTAGAATGAGAATCTCCCGCCCATCAGTGACGAGCAATAACAGGCAGCAGATCGAGTTCATGAACTCTGTGTGATTGGACATACCTGTGAACGAATCCCATCTGATGCAGCGAGTGAACGGCCTGAACGAGCTCCGCCAGGTAAAACTGAGCCATAGACTCGTCTATCTGATCTTCATATCTGTTCATCAAAGCCATGAGGTCACCGCCGGGCAGAAACTCCATCACCTGCGCAAAACACAAACAGCGAAGAGTGAGACGCAGAGCGAAAACGGGAACGGACATGCAAACAGCGAAGAGTGAGACGCAGAGGGAAACGGGAACGGACACGCAAACAGTGAAGAGTGAGACGCAGAGCGAAACCAGGAACGGACACGCAAACAGAGTGACAGAGTGAAGAGTGAGACGCAGAGCGAAACCGGGAACGGACACGCAAACAGAGTGACAGAGTGAAGAGTGAGACGCAGAGCGAAACCAGGAACGGACACGCAAACAGAGTGACAGAGTGAAGAGTGAGACGCAGAGCGAAACCGGGAACGGACACGCAAACAGCGAAGAGTGAGACGCAGAGCGAAACCAGGAACGGACACGCAAACAGAGTGACAGAGTGAAGAGTGAGACGCAGAGCGAAACCGGGAACGGACACGCAAACAGCGAAGAGTGAGACGCAGAGCGAAACCAGGAACGGACACGCAAACAGAGTGACAGAGTGAAGAGTGAGACGCAGAGCGAAACCGGGAACGGACACGCAAACAGCGAAGAGTGAGACGCAGAGCGAAACCGGGAACGGACACGCAAACAGCGAAGAGTGAGACGCAGAGCGAAACCGGGAACGGACACGCAAACAGTGAAGAGTGAGACGCAGAGCGAAACCAGGAACGGACACGCAAACAGAGTGACAGAGTGAAGAGTGAGACGCAGAGCGAAACCGGGAACGGACACGCAAACAGCGAAGAGTGAGACGCAGAGCGAAACCGGGAACGGACACGCAAACAGCGAAGAGTGAGACGCAGAGCGAAACCGGGAACGGACACGCAAACAGCGAAGAGTGAGACGCAGAGCGAAACCGGGAACGGACACGCAAACAGTGAAGAGTGAGACGCAGAGCGAAACCAGGAACGGACACGCAAACAGAGTGACAGAGTGAAGAGTGAGACGCAGAGCGAAACCGGAAACAGACACGCAAACAGCGAAGAGTGAGACGCAGAGCGAAACCGGAAACAGACACGCAAACAGCGAAGAGTGAGACGCAGAGCGAAACCAGGAACGGACACGCAAACAGAGTGACAGAGTGAAGAGTGAGACGCAGAGCGAAACCGGGAACGGACACACAAACAGCGAAGAGTGAGACGCAGAGCGAAACCGGGAAATGATTAGTTCATTTAAGGGAGCTTACATACTTAAGGCACACTTAATGTGTGCATAGCATTTAGATAATTGATCAAACAAATATTTTTTAATTTTTAAATAGTATTGCTATTATTATATAGAGCTTTAAAATACTTTATATTAAATATTATTATTATTATAATTATTACTACTACTTCTACTGCTTGTATTAATAAACAGAGCTTTAAAATAATTAGCATTTTAAATATTATTGCTATATTTACTATTATTACATAGAACTTTAAAGATTGGATTTCAATCATCATTATTACTACTGTTATATTATTAATACTTATATATACACTGTATGTGTGTGTGTGTGTATATATATATATATATATATATATATATACACACATACATACATACATACATACATACATACATACACACACACACACACACATATACAGTGGTACCTCGGTTTACGAGCGACTTGGTATACGAGAAAATCGGTGTACGAGCATGGGGGGGTCAAATCAGTGTACGAGCTTTGTATCGGAGTGCGAGCTAATTTTTCCCTTACCCACGCGCATTTTTGTCCTAAAGCTCTGCATCTTCACGGGCATTTTTACTGGAAATATCCTAATGACAGCCTCTCATAACACAGTCACGCAGTCCCAACCCCTTTATCACCCCTTAAAGCATTCATTCTCTCAGCCTCGCTCTGTTTGGCTGCATCATTCACCACAGAGATACTTTTAGAAGTGATAACATTAATTATTTGTGATCGCTGTTGTTCACGTAGTGAAATATATATGTGGTTCATGAATTCATTGTCTCCTCACTTCTCTCCACTCCGGAGCTCGTGTTGGTGTCGCACGAGTCTCCCGGTGCTCGCGGTGGTCGCGCGCGCGTCTCCCGGTCCATGACTTTCACTCTGGATTATCACTTTGTTTGTTTTCTGCACTATTATAATAAATTCACTCATTTGCACTTGAATCCAGGTTTTGTGTTTTCCTCCTCCCTCGTCTGTCTCTCATCTCCTTCATGCCAGCAGACGCTGCTCAAAGTGAGTTACAGTAAATTGTCAAGTATTTTTAGAGTTTAATTGTCTAAAGTTTAATTGTCTGTTTAAAGAGTATTTATACGAGATCTTAATGGTTATAATTTTAACTGTAATTAATAGGGTAAAATAAAAACTAAATATTTAAAATGGGCATTTATGGTCGTGTGGAACGAATTAATTGATTTTTAATGCATTCTTATGGGGGAAATTGTTTTGGTGTACGAGCATTTTGGGATACGAGCTCGCTCTTGGAACGAATTAAACTCGTAAACCGAGGTATTACTGTACATATGTATATTTAAAAAATAAATAAAGCAAAAGCTCCAGGATATGTTCTCTATTTGTGCTCCATCAGATCTAATGAGCACATGACGCTTTAAAGCAAGTATGAAACCGATCGTCCGCTGCAGGAAGAGTGAGATTACGCAATAACCACCTGTAGGACAATCTATTATTGCTCATCAACCAAAAACAAACCATCACATGGGTTTAATCAGCAGCCACTCGTTTCTAAATAAAAGCTAGTGATTACACCATTATCACTTTAATTAGACAATTAGCTAGTTGGCCTAAACTGCAGCTTGAGAGAAACCCAAGGAAAAGCAGGGAAGTGAACAGAAAGAGACGGGAGGAAGGCAGTCGCTGCTGCAGGTAATGAATGGCTGCAGGGTTATTTATAGCAGCGATGATCGTCAGCCTGAAACCTCGCCACAGGCCGACATTAATTACTCTATAAAGGCCCCAAACATCCACATACCAAACCTGCATCTCAACACAAGAATGAATGAATACATGCAAATGCAAACTGTTAATTATTCAGTGATTACAGCTGCGCTGCATCTCTAATCGAGTGAGTCTCGTTTGACTAATGCACCAAAACTCATTTCTTTATAAGAGAATGCAAAACAGCCGGAGTGATTTTACTGGAGAACAACATGAAAGTGATCATAATAGTCCCAAGATATTACTCAAGACTCATCCACCTGAAGCTTTTTTTAATCATTTATCTGACGTACATTTCCACCGCATCTAGGATCATGTTGTGTTATGTCTCTGACGTTTGAAGCATCTTTGTTTATAAAATGGCCATTTCCTTTGTCTGGATAGAATTTATGCATTCAATATACACCTGAAATTATTCAGATATGCAGTATAATTCACTAAATTACACACACACACACTGATAACGGTCTCATGCTTCATCTCAAGCTGTTCGCTGACACTCCGGGGTAAATAAATGGCTAACTGAATAAAACAAGGCGAAACTGTTGGTAAAGATGGAAGAGGAACCAGGTGAGAAACTCAAAATATGCACAATATTGTCAGAATTATTACAAAAATAATTATACAATCACATTTTATAGATTATTATTATTTAATATTATACAATAGATATACAGTATCGGTCAAAAGTTTGGAAGTTTGAATATTTTATGTTTTTGAAAGAGTCTCTTCTGCTCAGTTTAATTTAATCAAAAATACAGTAACAACTGGGCAAAACTTCGGAATAATTAAGATTTTTTATGACTTTGAAGAAAGTCTCATCAGCTAAAAGCTGAATTTATTAGTTGATAAATACAGTAAAACAGTGTAATATTATATCAGTGTAAAACAGCTGTTTTCTATGTGAATATATAGTAAAGTGTCATTTATTCCTGTGATTAAAGCTGAATTTATTAGATGATAAATACAGTAAAACAGTGTAATATTATATCAGTGTAAAACAGCTGTTTTCTATGTGAATATATAGTAAAGTGTCATTTATTCCTGTGATTAAAGCTGAATTTATTAGATGATAAATACAGTAAAACAGTGCAATATTATATCAGTGTAAAACAGCTGTTTTCTATGTGAATATATAGTAAAGTGTCATTTATTCCTGTGATTAAAGCTGAATTTATTAGATGATAAATACAGTAAAACAGTGTAATATTATATCAGTGTAAAACAGCTGTTTTCTATGTGAATATATAGTAAAGTGTCATTTATTCCTGTGATTAAAGCTGAATTTATTAGATGATAAATACAGTAAAACAGTGCAATATTATATCAGTGTAAAACAGCTGTTTTCTATGTGAATATATAGTAAAGTGTCATTTATTCCGGTGATTAAAGCTGAATTTATTAGATGATAAATACAGTAAAACAGTGCAATATTATATCAGTGTAAAACAGCTGTTTTCTATGTGAATATATAGTAAAGTGTCATTTATTCCTGTGATTAAAGCTGAATTTATTAGATGATAAATACAGTAAAACAGTGTAATATTATATCAGTGTAAAACAGCTGTTTTCTATGTGAATATATAGTAAAGTGTCATTTATTCCTGTGATTAAAGCTGAATTTATTAGATGATAAATACAGTAAAACAGTGTAATATTATATCAGTGTAAAACAGCTGTTTTCTATGTGAATAGATAGTAAAGTGTCATTTATTCCTGTGATTAAAGTTGTATTTTCAGCATCATTACTCCAGTCTTCAGTGTCACATGATCTTTACAAATGATTCTAATATGATGATTTTATGATTAAACAAACATTTTATGATAAAAAAACTTTCATGATTATCAGTGTTGAAAACAGTTGATTAACAGACGAGTTCATTAGTGAGTTTATGAATAAAAAGTAAAAAAAAAAAAAAAAATTTTAAAACTTAGTTGTAAGTTTTTCTATTAAGCATTTATTCTTAATAGAAATATTGTACTGTAAACATTTTCATATTTCATTGCCTCGCACCAAAAACTGATAGACATACAAACAAAAATTTAACATGTAATTTAATTACGGTAGCTTTCCTGCATCTCTAACAGTAGAGAGCGAAGCTTGCAACATCAAGGTCATGGGTTCGATTGCCAGGGCGTCTGATAAACGCATGAATGAAAAGTAAAATAATTATCATGCTGCTGATCACACTGAAATCATATAAACATTAAGTGTCCATCAAACACACACTCAGCGTCATCACGCGTCTCTCGACAGCATGGAGACAGAAACGACCCTCCACACCGTTACTAAAGCCCAAACGGGCTCCTCACGCCTCTGGGCCGAACACACGCCACATATAAACACACACACGTGCACAAGCACACACACACGCCCACGCAAACACACACCAGAGAGCATGAATGGAAAGCAAAGCCGGCGGGACACGAGCGCTGAATTCTAGCACACGTATCCTAGCAACAAGCTAGTGAGGGTCTTTCAGCACATCGTTCGGGTAAAGACAGATCACTCGTTTTCCCCCCCTTCTTTTCCCGGAGGCGTTTGGAACGAAGGAGGAAGCAGAAATAGAAAATCGTCTCTTTAGTCACTTTGTGCTTTCTGCATTTGCCCTCATGAGAAGCTGGAAAACCTCCAGCGATCCCCGAAAACACTGTGTGGGGCAATTCCTCCCTTCCCGCGCAACAGCCCTGATCCCCAGTGCAATATCACACACACACACACACACACACACACAAATGATTAAATGATGTGTGAATGAGTAAATGATGACAGGCTGATTATTTTGGGAAGAACGTTTCCTCAAAAGTAAACCGTTATAATGCCAGTAAGTTTCATTTATAATAGGAGTCACAGATTTTCCCAGACGACTCAATGTTTTTGTCAACAAAGGCTAAAACCTGCATATTCTCCGTAAACAGCAGAAGCTGCGTTCTCACTTTCCTGAAGGGTCACCAAGGAAATGCTAATCTCCTCTTCCTCACGGATGCGTTTCAGTCAGATATGCTCCGTTTGTAACATCAAAGGCTCTCTGGCTAATTGCGAACACAAGCGTCTTCACGCAGTGAAGGATTGTGGGATTGGAGGCTGAGGGTTCGCTCTGCTGGTCGACTGAAAAGAGCGATGAGATGAGAACACAATGTTCTCTTTAGAGGAAATGTGAGACCGTCTTTCCACACGAGAGACTCAAATGACTGATTCTGAGAGCATCAGTGTCGCCGTTCACATCTTTCTCCATCAGCGTCTGAATGCCGGCGATTTGGCAACGTTGAGCAACAACCACAGGACGCAACGTGCTGAATCTGAGGCCTGTTTTAAGTTGCAGACACGAGGAACATGCATTTATTTCAGCACCAGTAAATGCAAAGGCACTTAACACAATCTTTGAGCTACAAACATGTCGCACTTCACCTCGACCAAACCTTACGCTCGAGCAGCAGTGTCAGATCAGTTCGGCTAAAATATCTCCTCATTCAGTTTTAGAGTCTCTTACGACAGGTTTACATGCATCAAAGTCTTCCTGTGGCTCGGGTTCACCACTTTGCCTTAATACCATGGTTACATTACCTCATTAATCCCACTAATATAGTCATTTTAACGGTTCTCGTTCTTGAGTCGAGTCAGATCACATGATACCAGACAGACAGACTCCAACAGCCTAAAGTGGCTTGTGAACACCTCTAGGAAACTGCGGGTTAAAGCGAGCGCTCACCAGATAGACGTGGTCCTGGTCCTGGAAAGCGTGTTGAAGCTCAGGGATCCAGGGACTGGAGTTCAAGGACAGGATGCGTCGCTCCTCAAAGAACGGCTCCTACACGACGCAAGAACTCAGTTTTATGAGAGACTGAGATACATGCAACCGATACTAGCCAACTCTGCTCGTCATTGACTCTACTGTGTGTCTAACAGTAGGGAGCGGCGCTTGCAACATCAAGGTCAAGGGTTTGATTCCCAGGGAAAGCAAGAACTGATTAGAATGTCAATGTGTTTCTTGAATGATGATAAAAGCAGCTGATGAATGCAGGAATGTGAAACAAAAATAGTTATTTCAGATGTTCTTTTGCATATAGTGACGTATATCCAAGTCAAGCTGTTTATCAAAAAAAAAAAAATTTAAATAGACAGAATTTGGTTATAAGTCACAAACCAAACTGATTTGAAGTAAAAATAAATAAATAAATAAAATAAATAAACTTTGAAAAAAGTAGAAGATTGTGAACATAACGGCTTTTGTGAGGGAAAGACTTAAAAAAACGATGGAAAAAGAAACTATACATTACGTACAAATATACACATTTATACAAAAAAACTATTTATTTTAAGTATACTGCAAAATATGCAATATATACTTACAGGTGCTGGTCATATCGACAAAAAGTTGATTTATTTCACTAATTCCATTCAAAAAGTGAAACTTGTATATTATATTAATTCATTACACAGACTAATACATTTCAAATGTTTATTTCTTTTAATCTTGATGATTATAACTGACAACTAACAAAAATCCCAAATTCCGTATCTCAGAAAATTTGAATATTACTGAAGACCAAAACAAAGAAATCACTTTTAGAAATCTTGGCCAATTGAAAAGTATAATATCATATGGCATCTTTCTCTTCACACACACACACACACTTTTGTATTTTGAGAGCGTAGAGATTTGTAGAGAGAATCATGGGAGTGGGCGGAGCTAATGAGATCTTTTGGAGCATTTCTAGTCTGTTTTCTGCACGGCATCATGGGTAATGTAGTTTTCCACCACAAACTCCACTGTTAAACATCTTTTAATAGAAGCAAGTCAATTAACAACCTCATATCTCGTCTTTAAAGGTCTAATCAGTTCTTGCTCTCCCTGAGAATCAAACCCATGACCTTGATGTTGCAAGCGTCACTCTCTACTGTTAGACAGACAGGAAAGACTTTGATCTTGAAATTAGCTGACACATAAAAACCCAGCTCAACTGTTGCTCCGTTGAATTTGGAATTGAAGATCAGATTAATGCATTTGTTTAGTTGAGACACTTATGTGGTAATAAAGTAATAAAGGAGCAGAGTTTAAGCTTTCACAAGGTCAAAGGTCAACATTTCCCCACGACTCACCTTGTCCTGAGAACGCAGGCTGGTTTTGTCCATGATCTTCATGGCGTACACGTCTCCGGTCGCTCTCTCCTTCACCACCTGCACCTCAGAGAAGCGGCCCCTTCCCACAATGCCCCTCACCTCAAAGTCCCTCTTCCCAGGGAGCAGCTCCCGAACCTCAGCCACCACTTCAGAATCTGGGACGCACAAACCCCCTCCGTCACCAGGCTAACAAAACAAGGAACCGATGTTTGACTGATTTCACACTGACTCACATTTCTTGACGAAGTTGGCGACATGTTTGATGTTCATGAGCTCCGGAGAGACGCACTCTTGATAAAGCAGCAGCAAAGCATCGATCAGTGCTTCTCTGCTCACGCCATTCACTCCTGAAGAGCTCCACACGCCGCACTTCCCCTGAAACACACACACACACTTTACAACGCAATAAACCTTCATTCCTCAAGCATGTGACTGGCTTTGGTCAAAAACCTGTTATTAGTTCAATAAGACTGATAATTATAATAATTATATTACTTATTACAAATCAATGAATAAATATATTACTAGTAATAATAATAAACAGTATGACATCAAGAATATTGTGAATTTATTGTTTAAACCACTTTTATACAAATTAATTTATATACATAAGATTTCTAGTCATTTTCACCCATTGTTTTTATGCATAAAGTTCTGAACATTTGGCATCAGTCTATGAATAATCCATCCCATAATGAGCCAAAAGAGAGATTTGGGCAAAGAAATTGGGCATACATTTGCATATGTCCTTGCAGACAAGATGACGCCTTCAGTATTTATCCGTGGGAAAGTTTATTAAAAAATAAACTTTAAAAAAAAAGTATACCGTACATCTAATTTTCACTTTTATTTTTTTAATGAAGCTTCTCAACCTTTTCATGGATATATATATATAAAAAATATTACATAATACAAAAAAAAAAATACAACAAAAAGTTTATTTACAAATAAATAAATAAGGTTACAATTAATAAATTTTATAAAATAATATTAAAATAAATAAATGAGACGATAAAGAGTGCACCTAACAGCAGTCAATGATATAATGTGTAGGAAAAAAATTACTAATTAACTTCCAATATTATTTGGGAAATATTTAGTTTCTTTTGGTATTCTGTACAAAGACACTGCGCATTTATAACATTCATTTCCACAATATAAATTGTACAAGAAACTATATCAACCGCAATTGTTTTAAAAGTAAAATGTAAGGCTTTTTAAGACCTGATGAAATAAACATGAATACTGTGAGAAAGTAGTTTACTTTACAGTTTATACACTAAAATATGAATAATAAATTCCAGTTCAATAACAATTTAGGGTCGTTATCAAACGAAATCATTATCAACAAAAAACAAAAAATATATTTACACTGAATTTACAATTAATGCTGTGAGACTATTTCTTGAATTTTGAATATGAAAGGACTTCTAATTAAAAGGTATTTCAATTAAAACCGACAGTAGGATTAATTCAAGCCATCTTTATTGAATTATTAACCAATTGGATCGTTAAAAACGAGGATTCATTCATTCATTTTCAACGTTTCTTTGGCGAAGTAAAGGAAAAACAAACAATATTGAGTCTAAAATGCAACACAATGTTACACAATCTATATCAAATAAACTGGTATTTGCTTGTGTGATGTAATTATAAGATGTTTTGCATCTTTGTGGGAATATAATCAGCTCACACATCATTAAAACAATAATTAACATTTATTTTATTACCAATTACTATCATCATAACAGTAAATAATCTGTAAATCCCACAAATGGTCACAAACAAGCAAATCCACAAAGAAAGTTCAATTAGATTAGTTTTAATTTGGATCTAAAATTCAAGACGTCTCATAAGGGAGAGTTCAGGGCTTCAGATTGAGGACTGTTTAGGGATGGATATGGGATGTTTTCCCCTGAGATGTTGGGATGGGATGTTGGATGTTTTCCCCTGAGATGTTGGGATGGGATGTTGGATGTTTTCCCCTGAGATGTTGGGATGGATGTTGGGATGTTTTCCCCTGAGATGTTGGGATGTTTTCCCCTGAGATGTTGGGATGGGATGTTGGGATGGATATGGGATGTTTTCCCCTGAGATGTTGGGATGGATATGGGATGTTGGGATGTTTTCCCCTGAGATGTTGGGATGGGATGTTGGGATGGATATGGGATGTTTTCCCCTGAGATGTTGGGATGGATATGGAATGTTGGGATGGTTTCCCCTGAGATGTTGGGATGGATATGGGATGTTGGGATGTTTTCCCCTGAGATGTTGGGATGGGATGTTGGATGTTTTCCCCTGAGATGTTGGGATGTTTTCCCCTGAGATGTTGGGATGGGATGTTGGATGTTTTCCCCTGAGATGTTGGGATGGATGTTGGGATGTTTTCCCCTGAGATGTTGGGATGTTTTCCCCTGAGATGTTGGGATGGGATGTTGGGATGGATATGGGATGTTTTCCCCTGAGATGTTGGGATGGATATGGGATGTTGGGATGTTTTCCCCTGAGATGTTGGGATGGGATGTTGGGATGGATATGGGATGTTTTCCCCTGATATGTTGGGATGGATATGGAATGTTGGGATGGTTTCCCCTGAGATGTTGGGATGGATATGGGATGTTGGGATGTTTTCCCCTGAGATGTTGGGATGGGATGTTGGGATGGATATGGGATGTTTTCCCCTGAGATGTTGGGATGGATATGGGATGTTGGGATGTTTTCCCCTGAGATGTTGGGATGGGATGTTGGGATGGATATGGGATGTTTTCCCCTGAGATGTTGGGATGGATATGGAATGTTGGGATGGTTTCCCCTGAGATGTTGGGATGGATATGGGATGTTGGGATGTTTTCCCCTGAGATGTTGGGATGGTATGTTGGGATGGATATGGGATGTTTTCCCCTGATATGTTGGGATGGATATGGGATGTTGGGATGTTTTCCCCTGAGATGTTGGGATGGGATGTTGGGATGGATATTTTCCCGTGGGATGTTGGGATCACCTGCAGGAGCTGATGGAGTTGAGCGCAGCGCCGGGTGATGGAGGTGCCGCCGGACGCCGGCTCTTTAACGCCGTACTTAAACTTCAGCATCACTGCAGACAAACATGAGCAGAGAACAATCAATACAGCCGACACTTCCGACTGGGATTCACACCATCCGTCAGGATTCAGGATTACATCCCAAGAGCTCGACTGTGATTACAAATGTTTTACTGTCTCATATTCACATTCATCAGACGCTTTTATCTAAAGTAACTTGCATCGCATTCAAGAAACACATTGACATTCTAATCAGTTCTTGCTTTCCCTGGGAATCGAACCCATGACTTTGATGTTGCAAGCGCCACTCTATACTGTTAGACACATTAACATCATTAATGTAGAACTGCAGCAGTTAAGTAAATAATACGATGCGTTGACATGTTTGTATTCGGTGTGCGTGAAACACATCGATGTGACAAAAGCGTCTGATAAATGCATTTACTTAATGATATAAAGGCCCTACGGATACAATAACCTGCACTTTAACCTTTAACCTCAGCTTTTGTCTGCCATCGATGCTTTCAGTGTGTTTACAAGTTATTTCTGCACATGTAGAGTTTGATAATAAATGGCTTTATTTAATTAATACTGCGCCGTAAACGAGTGAAAGAATCGTTAGCAGAGAAACACAAGTGTTGTTTCATTTACTTGTAGCACTCAATGAAGAAACTCCGAATTTAATAACAGATTAAACATTTCATAATTACACCTTCACTGGAAACATCTGACATTTATGATCAATAGTGTCCTTTGTTAAAAATAGTTTTAAAAGCTTCTTGTTCATATATTTCATAATAAAAAGACAAATACACCTTTCTGAAATATATTTAATATTGTCATCATTCATAGATTTCATGATAAAAAGTGTTATTGAATTATTATTTGTTATATTTAGCTTGAGTTGTGCAAGATTTCACTGTTTTCTCGTCAAAATCAATGCAGGATCATCTAAAAAATGACAAGAATGAATTCAAATGCCCTTAAAGTTCAAGATATGATTGCAAAGAAGTGCTTGAATGAGATCTTGCTTTATATATTATAACACTCGATATAATTGAGCAACATCAGTCTTTCTCTTTAGTGTGTGTGTGTGTGTGTGTGTGTGTGTGTGTAAAGGCTTTCCTGCATCTCAAACAGTGGAAAGTGGCGCTTGCAACACAAAATGTGAGGCATTTCTCAGAGAACAGATGCGGATCTTTTACAGTTTTATGCGCTTTCATTGAATTTTATTAACTGAGATGCACAACAGAATATTTGTATTACTTTAATTAACGTCACACATGAGAAATATTCATTAAATAACCAAAATATTTAGTATTTTACAAAAACAAATAATGTCGAGATCGATATTATTCAACAGTTTGACCCTTTCCCTTATTTACCGTCGACTTTAACAGTGACATTGAGCCCAGATCGAAAGAAAAGCAGGAATATACTCACCAAATAACAATATTTAAGTAAATAAAAGCAATTAATGTCGTTTAAACAATCATCTTTCTCCGACTGACTGAAAGCTCAACGTTTCCTGAGTTTTCAAATTTCGCGCGTTCGGATGACGTCATGACGCTCGCTTAAGCTCCGCCCACAATCTCTGCCACGAGTCATTTATTTTATTTAAGGTTATTTATTTATTTGTATTCCTTCACAAAGAAAAAAGTACAAGATAGATATAAAGCATTAACATGAACATGTATATATATAAAATATATAATAATTATTATTATGAAAAAGGTGGGATAAAAGGTGGTATTATTAATGCGTTATTATTAAATTATTAAAATGTTTTTAAAAAGGGCAATAAAAGAATAAACAGTTTCACAAAAGGTACATTTATCACAAAAGCGTGAATATATTTACTAATGGCTGCATTTACAGGATAACATCTGTGGATAATTTCGTAAATAACTTATTTTACTGTATTAGAAATAACATATTTATATGATCAGGATAAACAGTGAGGTTTAAGCCATTTTGATTAACATGGATCCGACTTTAAAGGAATTTTATTTGTCATTTAAAATGACAAATAGTTTTGTTGTTGGGTAATAGCCTATCATTTTAAAAACTCATATTATGAAGAATATACAACATAAATGTGAATTATAATATAACTGTAAGCATAATGCCTTTAAAGCACACCGTTGGGAATAATTAATTGATTCAATCAATCAAAACACAGTCGGTTTTAGTATAATTACGGAAATGTGACCCATTTATCATTTGTGACTGACATTAAGTGTCCAGTATCACGAGATTTTCACACAAATAGACTTAAAACATTCAGCATATAATAATAAGCATGTTGATATTATAAAGACATCAATGAAGGACAACATTACACATCACTTTAGTTGTTTTAAAGCAGCTTTGCTGAATATTGTATATTTACATTCACGACTTGCATCGCAATCAAGAAACACATTGACTTTCTAATCAGTTCTTGCTTTCCCTGGGAATCGAACCCATGACCTTGATGTTGCAAACGCTGCTCTCTCCTGTTAGACACACAGGAAAGCCTGTACACACACAAACACACACTCACACACTCAAACTCTCTCTCTCTCTCTCTCTCACAACAACAACAAGCTTTATTTATTAAGCACTTTATAACTACCACACACACACACACTCACATACATACTCACACATACTCTCAGACCAACACACACACAAACACACTTACACAAACACACTCTCTCTCTCTCTCTCTCTCTCTCTCTCTCAAACACACACACTCAAACACACTTACACAAACACACACTCTCTCTCTCTCTCTCAAACACACACACACACGTTCTCTGTGTGAGGCTCATTGGCTTGTGAGGATCTGGTTTCCCTGGCGATGCCTGTGAGCACCATGGCAACCGCCTCCCGAGCCGGGATGGAGAGAGACGTGGGAAATTACAGAGAGAAAACATTCGTCAATGTGAGACGAAATCAGCAGCTCGTCAGGAAACCCTGAGATCATGACGCAAATACACACCATAATCTCATCATCAGGCCTGACTATGACAAACACACACAGAGAAACACAATTCTGTGTGATTTGTTGAAACTCGACAAAAGCTGAGAAAAAGGCAAATGAATGAGATCGAAATAACATCATGGTACTGTGCATTTAGGTTATTAGAACCGGTTTTCATGATTCATGAAAGGAAATATGAATCACATTGAGTGTTTAAACACATGAATATTAAACTGAGGTCTGGATATTTGTGAAGCATTTCTGGTTCATGACGAGCACGAGATCAGACGCTGATGAACAATAACTCAAAAAACACTTCTGGCACAGAATGAACGAGATGTGAGAGATTTTAAAGTCCCCATGAAATCATAATTGAAGCTTTCAGGATGAATCTGTTGCTCTTAAGGTTTTCTATGCGCTCGTGCTCCAAAACAAGGACGAAACTCACATTCAAAACTTACAATCTCCAATAATACTCAATGATTTTGATGATCACTTCAGCTTAGCGTCAGATTTTCTGTCCAATCACAGTCTCTCTAGAATCTGAAGCTCCACCCCTTCACTATAAACAGATGCATGTGAATGTGAATAAATAGTAAAGTGTCATTTATTCCTGTGATTAAAGCTGAATTTATTAGATGATGAATACAGTAAAACAGTGTAATATTATATCAGTGTAAAACAGCTGTTTTCTATGTGAATATATAGTAAAGTGTCATTTATTCCTGTGATTAAAGCTGAATTTATTAGATGATAAATACAGTAAAACAGTGTAATATTATATCAGTGTAAAACAGCTGTTTTCTATGTGAATATATAGTAGTGTCATTTATTATTGTGATTAAAGCTGAATTTATTAGATGATAAATATAGTAAAAGTGTAATATTATATCAGTGTAAAACAGCTGTTTTCTATGTGAATATATAGTAAAGTGTCATTTATTCCTGTGATTAAAGCTGAATTTATTAGATGATAAATACAGTAAAACAGTGTAATATTATATCAGTGTAAAACAGCTGTTTTCTATGTGAATATATAGTAAAGTGTCATTTATTCCTGTGATTAAAGCTGAATTTATTAGATGATGAATACAGTAAAACAGTGTAATATTATATCAGTGTAAAACAGCTGTTTTCTATGTGAATATATAGTAAAGTGTCATTTATTCCTGTGATTAAAGCTGAATTTATTAGATGATGAATACAGTAAAACAGTGTAATATTATATCAGTGTAAAACAGCTGTTTTCTATGTGAATATATAGTAAAGTGTCATTTATTCCTGTGATTAAAGCTGAATTTATTAGATGATAAATACAGTAAAACAGTGTAATATTATATCAGTGTAAAACAGCTGTTTTCTATGTGAATATATAGTAAAGTGTCATTTATTCCTGTGATTAAAGCTGAATTTATTAGATGATAAATACAGTAAAACAGTGTAATATTATATCAGTGTAAAACAGCTGTTTTCTATGTGAATATATAGTAAAGTGTCATTTATTCCTGTGATTAAAGCTGAATTTATTAGATGATAAATACAGTAAAACAGTGTAATATTATATCAGTGTAAAACAGCTGTTTTCTATGTGAATATATAGTAAAGTGTCATTTATTCCTGTGATTAAAGCTGAATTTATTAGATGATAAATATAGTAAAAGTGTAATATTATATCAGTGTAAAACAGCTGTTTTCTATGTGAATATATAGTAAAGTGTCATTTATTCCTGTGATTAAAGCTGAATTTATTAGATGATAAATACAGTAAAACAGTGTAATATTATATCAGTGTAAAACAGCTGTTTTCTATGTGAATATATAGTAAAGTGTCATTTATTCCTGTGATTAAAGCTGAATTTATTAGATGATAAATACAGTAAAACAGTGTAATATTATATCAGTGTAAAACAGCTGTTTTCTATGTGAATATATAGTAAAGTGTCATTTATTCCTGTGATTAAAGCTGAATTTATTAGATGATAAATACAGTAAAACAGTGTAATATTATATCAGTGTAAAACAGCTGTTTTCTATGTGAATATATAGTAAAGTGTCATTTATTCCTGTGATTAAAGCTGAATTTATTAGATGATACATACAGTAAAACAGTGTAATATTATATCAGTGTAAAACAGCTGTTTTCTATGTGAATATATAGTAAAGTGTCATTTATTCCTGTGATTAAAGCTGAATTTATTAGATGATAAATACAGTAAAACAGGGTAATATTATAGCAATGATTTTTGATTTAATAAATCCAACCTAGGTGAGCAGAAGAGAGACTTCTTTCAAAAACAAACAACTTTTGGCCAGTGATGGGCGTAAATGAAGGACAAACACCAAACATTTGGTAAAATGAAACGCCTGTAACACATGGTTCAGATTTGAGCCTGATCCATATCAATATCAATATATTATATAAAAGAACAATCGGTCAATTTGAAGCTCATGAAAACACAAAACCATCACTGATTAAATCAAAATGTAGATCAAAAGCATGAGTTTGTGTGAATAATGCAGGATTGCAGCGACACCTGATGGTGAAACTGCAGAAACAAGTCAAGCATGTAGTTCTCTTAAAATGTTTATTATCGTTAAACTCGTGTTGGGACATGGATACGAGTAATATTTCATCTTTTCCAGTGTACACCAGATCCTTACACACAAACAGAAGCACGCATTGGCACGTGTGCGTGTGCACACGCGTGTTCTCTCGCATATCGGTGCAACATATAGAGTAACTTTCAATGATAAGAACATAAATAAGCACAACGGTGGTTTCCTCCACAAGCAAGAGTCATTCAGTCCCACAATCTGTGCAAAACACTGTGATCATCCGCTCAATCTCACCGCGTCGTGATATTTTCAGATGTTCCTGCTGAAATGGAAGTGGGAAATACAGTCACATGATCACCGTATCCACCAGGAGCAGCTCTGAAAGCGTCAATCCACCCAATCATCATCATTTCATCGCCCTCAAACCTGCTAAACGGTCTCTTCTGTGGAGCACGAAAGGAGACGTTTGGCAGAATGTTCTCGCTGCTCTTTTCCAACGAGCGAAATCTCTTTTCCGTGATCCACAGAAGAGAGAAAACGGTTTGCAATGACATTAAAGCGAGTGAATGAAGCATTTCTCAGAGAATTATTCCTAAACATCAGCGCTTTCATTCGCGAGAGTCAGCGTTTCCTCCAGCTCTGCGAATATAATACGGTTCAGTCGATGGCACTGGATTCTGGGGAAGCTTGTTTTCGCCCACAGGAGAAAAAAAAAACATTTAAGGTCAATGGAACCTGATTTGTTTAATAGATAATTCTGAGCTTTTTAATATAAACATGCAATTTTGACTTCTCAGAATTGTGAGAGATAAATAATTGAGAATTTCTCGCAATTACAACTTTTTTTGAGATATAATTCTGGCTTTTATATAAACTCGCAAGACATAGAATTGTTGGATTCAGAGACCAAAAAAAAAGACAATTACGTTTATTTTATTGTAATATTCCGTAGCGGAAACAAGCTTCCACGAGAGTCACTAAATGCTACTGTGTGTTTGATTGTGCAATTTGTTAGTAAAAAAATACAATTTTACAAAAATGAAAGACAAAAAGAGGAAGCAAAAGGCAAAACGAGTGTCTCTTGGTGGTTGGCAGATCAGCACGTTTGGTCCGTACAGTTCGTCTGTGACGAGAGCGATGAAAACACGTGATGTTCTGCCTCCTGATTGGCCGCATCAACAGTCACGTGATGTTCTGCGTCCTGATTGGCCGCATTAACGCTCAAGTTCGGCCTCGATTCGATTCCACGGCCGTGTGAAACGTGGACGATGATGAAGATGCGTGAAGACATTTCATTCTCCATTTTAAAATTCTAGTGGCAGGAAAAACAAAGACAAAGACGAAGTGCGATGCCACTCGAATCAGATCCTGCTAAAACACTGAGTTCGTGCGCCAACGTCCCCAAAGTCCAAACGGGCTCGTCGTTAGTAAATCTCGAGGTACAGCTCTCATTACTAGTCTCTGACAGGTTGGTTGAAGTGTGTGAAGTTCTCCGGCTCTTGTCAGTTCAGTGGCATTTTGTCGATTGGCTCTCTAAGAGTGTGTGTGTGTGTGTGTGTGTGTGTGTGTGTGTGTGAGAGAGTCCGGTCCATTAGCAGCATTTCTTCTTGCGTTTGCTGCTCTTACTCAGTTTGATCACTTCGCTCTGCTGCTGCTGCTGTTTGGCCATTGACTCTTTCCGGGTCTTCAGGACGAGTTCAGTGATGCAGTTGAACATCTGAGCATGGAGACACACAGAACAGCATCAGTCAGAGTCACATGAAATAAAGGAGCAGACTTGTATCTATGAACAACAAAAACAACAGCCGATCAGAAATAAGTGTGGCCATGTTTACTGCACTGAAACAATCCAAATGTAGTTTTCTCTTTTAAGAATAAATGAATTCTGGTAATAAAAACGTACGTCCTCCACGTTGACGTTCTCCTTGGCGCTGGTCTCAAACAGCCGGATGCCCATCTGCTCCGCAAACTTCTGCGCGTCATTGGTCTCCACCACTTTAGAGGCGGGGTCGTCATTCTTATTGCCCACTGAGTTCAGACCCGATCACCATTACAACCAAACAGAACCAACAGCAAAAACAACAGATCCTTATTAAAAGTGCAGCAAGTGATTTCTGAGAAACACTGCTGATAGAAGAGCAGCACAACACACTTATAGCCAATCAGCCGTAGGGGGCGTGTCTACTCGTGATGGGGAGGAGAGAGTGAGCCAATCAGCAGTAGGGGGCGTGTCTACTCACGATATGAGAGAAAGTGAGCCAATCAGAAGTAGGGGGCATGTCTACTCACGATAGGGGAGAAAGTGAGCCAATCAGCAGTAGGGGGCGTGTCTACTCGTGATGGAGGAGAGAGACTGAGCCAATCAGCAGTAGGGGGCGTGTCTACTCGTGATGGAGGAGAGAGAGTGAGCCAATCAGCAGTAGGGGGCGTGTCTACTCACGATATGAGAGAAAGTGAGCCAATCAGAAGTAGGGGGCATGTCTACTCACGATAGGGGAGAAAGTGAGCCAATCAGCAGTAGGGGGCGTGTCTACTCGTGATGGAGGAGAGAGACTGAGACAATCAGCAGTAGGGGGCGTGTCCACTCATGATAGGGGAGAAAGTGAGCCAATCAGAAGTAGGGGGCGTGTCTACTCGTGATGGAGGAGAAGATAGTGAGCCAATCGACAGTAGGGGGCGTGTCCACTCATGAAGGGGGAGGGGAGAGAGTGAGCCAATCAGCAGTAGGGGGCGTGTCTACTCACGATAGGGGAGAGAGTGAGCCAATCAGAAGTAGGGGGCGTGTCTACTCGTGATGGAGGAGAAGATAGTGGGGCGTGTCTACTCGTGATGGAGGAGAAGATAGTGGGGCGTGTCTACTCGTGATGGAGGAGAAGATAGTGAGCCAATCGGCAGTAGGGGGCGTGTCCACTCATGAATGGGGAGGGGAGAGTGTGAGCCAATCATAGAGACTGAGCAAGAGGGAGATTTAAAGAAAGACTGTAGAAAGAGAGATGGCTGAGAGACATTACAATAAAGGAATATCAGAAAGGTTATGATCAGGCAACAGGATCTGTGCTAATATTAGAAAAGCTTTCCAGTGCTAGAGACACATAAGAGGGAAAACGGACACATATATATTTGTATATACTAGATGTTAATTATTCTGTTCTTCCTCGTCATCTTCGCAAAGCATTAATTTTCCTTCGCTTCAGATACAACAAATTGGCATCCAGTTTTAGGGGCGGAGCAATGAAGGGAGGGGCGTGTCTGTTTGACTTGATTTCAAATATCAACAGTGTTGGTCAGAAACTGCTCCTTTAATTAACAGCAGCGCAACTACACATTGACCATTAAAAGTTCATTACATGCAAAAACACTGAATCTGATAAAATAACATCAAGAAATGTCATATTTCAATTTATTTTAAAGACAAGATACATTACATAGACAATTAAACATTTTCTTCATGAATTTTTCAAAAATGTATTCTTCATTTAAACATCTAAAACACTTAAATGATTTCTATCCATTTCTACTGCAACTTTATTCCGCATGTAAACCTTATCAGGACGTTTCTTGCAATAAACGACTCACCTAATATTCGACAAACGTCGTCACAGTTTTGATTGATTTCATGAAGCCAGCGTTTGACGTTTACGAACGACTCTGCGCTGGTGACGTCATACACAACTATAACGCCGTGCGTGCCTCTATAGTACCTGAAAGAGACCAGCACACAAACACACATTTAGCAGACGCTTGTGTGTGTGTGTGCAAAGATGAGTGTATGTGTATATACAGTAATACCTCGAGATACGAGCGTCTCTACATACGAGTATTCCAAGATACAAGCAAGCCTTCGGGCAGATTTTTGCTTCTAGACACAGGTAAATATTCCAGATACGAGCACTCGTACTGACGCCGATGCGACGCACGTTCACGTGTTTGCTGTCTGTCCGTCGCCCGCGAGTAGCTGATTTTCTCTCTATTTTGTGAGATGATGAACATACGCAGGTGTTGCGAGAGATCAGCAGTGACGAGAAGGAAGTGATGGATATGTGGCAGAAGGTTTCTGATTTGATTGAAAAGAAACACTGATAAATCGTCTACCGGTCGCGCTTCAGCGCTTTTTGATGACGCGTGCCTTACTCGTCTTGAGTGACAGAAACAAATCTCTATCGATAGGTGTTTCGTTAAAAGCTCTGCGCAGAGTGAAAGTGAGGGTAGTCAGGCGAAAAAAGGGAAGAAAAAAATAATAATCAAAACAATAATATAAAATAGAAACTTTTTATTTTATACGCAAGCTAAATTCAGTTGTGCTAATTTGAGTTTGCGCAAGTTATGTAGTGTTCGTGTACGAACTTGATTCCGTACGTGTTACGATACGGAATCAAGTGTCTGCGTAACAACACCCCCTGGATCTGGAACAAATTAATTTGTTTTCTATCATTTCTTATGGGAAATCATGATTCCAGATACGAACAATTTGAGTTACGAGCTCGTCCTGGAACGGATTATGCTCGTATGTAGAGGTGTTACTGTATATGTGTTTGCATAGATAAGTGTGTGCGTGTTAAAAACACAATAAAAGTCTCAAACACATTGATAAACATAAGTCTGTTTTTAACAACCACAATGAGATTCTTTATGAGAAACAACAAACAAAAAACACATTTATAGAAGTTTTATAGTTAGTCAGCATGAAATCAAAACGGACCGTTCTGTCCATATGCAGAACAATAGAGGACAAAAGACCAGCGCTGACTCAGTTACACGCCGACTTCAAGGTTAAGAATATCTGCATTAGGAACAAAATTCCTAAAAGGTCCAGCTTTCCTGTGTGTCTAACAGGAGAGAGCAGCGCTTGCAACGTCAAGGTCATGGGTTTGATTCCCAGGGAAAGCAAGAACTGATTAGAATGTCAATGTGTTTCTTGAATGCGATGATAAAAGCAGGAATTTAAAAATCTTTTAAACTGGCGTTTCTAAGCTGATAATTAAGTAATAAATATCAAATTAACTAATGGTCAAATAAAACACTTATTTTACTCGTTTACCTGCATGTCACATGAACATTAACCAACAACAAACATGCTAATTTGTGGTTAAATGAATGAAATATTAAATTAAACCGAAGTCAGTCGAAACACATTTCAGTCAGAAGAGTTTAGACTCCGGCTGGAACGCACGGCATTCAGAGCTGATTGAGTTTCAGTCCATCTGATCACGCGCTCGCAACCAATAAAAGACAAGTTTTCCATCCTTAACCAGCCTGAAAACATGAAACGTCTGTCTGCTTGGATTAGGAGATCAGGAATCAATATAAACGATTCCCAATGACATCACCGACAGGAAGTGGGGGCTTTTCACAAGGAACACCATCGGTTCCCACGTCAAAACAGTGATTTGGTGATTTGACACTTTGAGAAGAACCTGAGGAAATTGCATAAGCCCATTTCCCATCTTTCCCATAAGCCGCAACAGAGCCGCTTGTGAGCTGAAATTCACTTATTCTAATAGGAGAGCGTATCTCTGCACTCGACATGCCAGAAAAAACCATCAACATCAGTCTTTGTGAAGCTCAGACTCCCTCCGACACAGAACATGTGTGTATCAGCGGCCAGAGACAGCCTAAGATCAACCATCATATACTGAGACATACACACACACACTCACCTAAAGGATTATTAGGAACACACACTAATACTGTTTGACCCTCTTTCTCCTTCAGAACTGCTTAATTCTGCGTGGCATTGATTCAACAATTCTTTAGAAATGTTGGTCATATTGATCGGAGCATCTTCAGTTGATGGAGATTTGTGGGATGCAGATCCAGGACACGAAGCTCCCGTTCCTCCACATCCCAAAGATGCTGGGATGCTTGGGTTTCCCAGCTTCGTGACGGTGCATTATCCTGCTGGAAGCATCAGAGGATGGCACATGGTGGGCATGAAGGGATGGGCATGGGCAGAAACAATGCTCAGGTGGGCCGTGGCCAAGAAATCATCCCCCACACCATTACACCACCACCACCAGCCTGCACAGTGGTAACAAGGCATGATGATCCATGTTCTCATTCTGTTTACGCCAAATTCTGACTCTACCATCTGAATGTCTCAACAGAAATCCAGAAATCTTCAACTGTCCAGTTTTGGTGATCTGGTGCAAATTGTGCCTCTTTCTCCTGCTTGTAGTGGAGATGAGTGGCACCGGTGGGTGTTCTGCTGTTGTAGCCCATCCGTCTCAAGGTTGTGCGTGTTGTGCTTCACAAATGCTTTGCTGCAAACCTCGGTTGTAACGAGTGGTTATTTCAGTCAATGTTGCTCTTCTATCAGCTTGAATCAGTCGCCATGACCTCTGACCTCTAGCATCAACAAGGCATTTTCTCCCACAGGACTGCCGCATACTGGATGCTTTTCCCTTTTCACAGCATTCTTTGTAAACTCTAGAAATGGATGTGCGTGAAAATCCCAGTAAGTGAGCAGATTGTGCAACACTCAGAGCGGCCCGTCGGGCAGCAACAAGCATGCCACAATCAAAACTGTGTCTCAGTATACTGAAACTGAATGCATTGAGTGTCTAAAGGAAGGCTGTGGTTTCCATCGACTGAAAGAGGAAACAAGACGCTTTAAAACCTGCTGCGTCTCCATTTGCCCGTGCAAGATCACATTTCACTCTTAAAACTTACCATGCTTACCTCTAAAACACCCCACTTTAAGACTTACTGCATTAGAAGAACAATCCCTCAGGTTTCATTCACATTCCTGCTTTTATCGTCGCATTCAAGAAACACATTGACATTCTAATCAGTTCTTGCTTTCCCTGGGAATCGAACCCATGACCTTGATGTTGCAAGCGCTCTCTCCTGTTAGACACACAGGAAGGTTACTGCGACACTCACGTGGAGGTGATGGTCCGGAATCTCTCCTGTCCGGCCGTATCCCAAATCTGCAGCTTGACTTTCTCCCCGTTTATCTCCACCGTGCGAATCTTGAAGTCGACGCCGATGGTGGTGATGTAACTTCCTGCAGCGACACACACATACACACATCAGCACAACATCACTAAACGCTCCTGGAAATAAGCACTTATTAAACGTGCAACTGCAAAGCTGCTGATATTATTATCATATGGAATCATTTTATTACATAAAGCATTAAATTATTGTGCAACTATAGAAGATTGAAGAAAACTGCATGACCAGAAGCGTGTGTGTGTTTGTGTATATATACATGTGTGTGTGTGAGACTGTATGCATGTCAGTAATCAGTTTTAGTGATGATACTGTGGTTCTGATATCTATAAACCCTTTGTACTTGTTTCACGGTTAATGTTTGTTGGACGCACATGTGACGTACCTGAAAACGTGTTATCAGCGAATCTCAGCAATAAACTGCTTTTGCCGACACCTGAGGAGAGACAGAGACCCGTCAACACAACCCTTACATGACCTTCAGAAGCTCTGAGGTCAGAAACCTTGACCCCTGAGGTCAATCTCTATTACAGACACACACACACTCTCTCTCACACACACACATTCTCTCAGTCTCTCTCTTTCTCTCACACACAAACTCACAATCTCTCTAACACAAACACACATTCTCTGTCTCTCACACACAAACACTCACAATCTCTCTAACACAAACACACACACACATTCTCTGTCTCTCACAATCTCTCTAACACAAACACACATACACATTCTCTGTCTCTCACACACAAACACTCACAATCTCTCACACACATTCCACATTAAGTAAAAGTATTTCTACACAGAAATTGAATCCCACATTTGATCAGCTAAGTTTGTTCATATTCTGTCACAGACTCTTCAAGTAACACGCAAATCAGTGCATCATATTCACATTTTACTTCATGATATGACAATATTTCCGAGCACAGACCGGCTGTAACGCGTTATAACGCTTTCCTCCGCGAGGCCTGTTTCCGGTCTGAGCCGCGGCGTTTCCTTACCGCTGTCGCCGATGATGAGCAGCTTGAAGAGGTAATCATAGTCCCGCGCCATGGCCGTCCTGGAGCCGCTGCTCCCGCTCCCGCTGCTTCTCCTCCTGCTCCTGTTTCTCCCGCTGCTCCTCCTCCCCCGGCGGTAATGAGCTTTAGCGAGTCCCGGGGTTTATTTTGAGCGGTTATTGCGACTCCGGAGACTCTCGCACTCATTCACTCTCACTGCAGATCTGCGGCTGCGCAAACAAACCCCGCCCACCACAACGTATGATGCTTTAATGCGCATGCGCAAAAAGCACAGCGGCAGTGCAGTGGAATCACCAGTAGAGGGAGACAAAGATACAAATAATTAAAATTTTTCATCACTATCATTATGTATAAGAAATATAAATCATTAGACAAATTAAACCTTACTGCAAAATTTTACTGTTAATAAATTCACTATATATATATATATATATATAAAAAAAATCCTGCAGAATTTTAAGGATGATGATAATATTTTCTTTCGCAGCGATTTTCACTCAGAATACCATAGCCACTGCATAGCAACACCTTGGCAACCACTTAAAATACTCTAGCAACCACCCCAAATACCCTAGAAACCGCATAGCAACACCCTATCTATCTGTCTATCTATCTATCTATCTATCTATCTATCTATCTATCTATCTATCTATCTATCTATCTATCTATCTATCTATCTATCTATCTATCTATCTATCTATCTATCTATCTATCTATCTATCTCTCTGCCTGTCTGTCTGTCTGTCTGTCTGTCTGTCTGTCTGTCTGTCTGTCTGTCTGTCTGTCTGTCTGTGTATCCGTGCCTGGAGGAAATATTCCTGAGGAAATAGATATTTTTAAAGTGCTTTCTTACACTCCCTCAAGTGGAAACAGGAAGTGAGACCAAAGACTGAAACGAGCATCTCTCTCAAAAACCTTCATGAAATGCTGATTGTGTTTATGAAAATTGTTAATAAAAGAACCCTTCACTTTTCAACATTAATAACTGTTAAAGAGCTGATGTGTGTGTGTTTTTGTGAGAGTGTGTGGATGTGTATGTTTGTGTGTGTGTTTGTGCCTGTGGCTGTGTGTGTCTGTGCGTGTGTGTGAGTGTCTGTGTGTTTTTGTGAGAGTGTGTGTGTATTTTTGTGAGAGTGTGTGTGGGTGTGTGTGTGTTTTTGTGAGAGTGTGTGGGTGTGTGTGAGTGAGTGTGTGTGTGTGAGTGAGTGAGTGTCTGTGTGTGTTTTTGTGAGAGTGTGTGTGGGTGTGTGTGTGTTTTTGTGAGAGTGTGTGGGTGTGTGTGAGTGAGTGTGTGTGTATGAGTGAGTGAGTGTCTGTGTGTGTTTTTGTGAGAGTATGTGTGGGTGTGTGTCTGTGTGTGTGTGTGAGTGTCTGTGTGTTTTTGTGAGAGTGTGTGTGGGTGTGTGTGTGTTTTTGTGAGAGTGTGTGTGTGAGTGAGTGTCTGTGTGTGTTTTTGTGAGAGTGTGTGTGGGTGTGTGTGTGTGTTTTTGTGAGAGTGTGTGTGGGTGTGTGTGAGTGAGTGTCTGTGTGTTTTTGTGAGTGAGTGTCTATGTGTGTTTTTGTGAGAGTGTGTGTGGGTGTGTGTGTGTGTTTTTGTGAGAGTGTGTGGGTGTTTTTGTGAGAGTGTGTGTGTGTGAGTGAGTGTCTGTGTGTGTTTTTGTGAGAGTGTGTGGGTGTGTGTGAGTGAGTGTCTGTGTGTTTTTGTGAGAGTGTGTGGGTGTGTGTGTGTGTGTGTGTGTGTGTTTTTGTGAGTGAGTGTCTATGTGTGTTTTTGTGAGAGTGTGTGTGGGTGTGTGGGTGTTTTTGTGAGAGTGTGTGTGTGTGAGTGAGTGTCTGTGTGTGTTTTTGTGAGAGTGTGTGGGTGTGTGTGAGTGAGTGTCTGTGTGTTTTTGTGAGAGTGTGTGGGTGTGTGTGAGTGAGTGTGTGTGTGTGAGTGAGTGTCTGTGTGTTTTTGTGAGAGTGTGTGGGTGTTTTTGTGAGAGTGTGTGTGTGTTTTTGTGAGAGTGTGTGTGTGTTTTTGTGAGAGTGTGTGTGTGTTTTTGTGAGAGTGTGTGTGTGTTTTTGTGAGAGTGTGTGTGTGTTTTTGTGAGAGTGTGTGGGTGTGTGTGAGTGAGTGTCTGTGTGTTTTTGTGAGTGAGTGTCTGTGTGTGTTTTTGTGAGAGTGTGTGTGGGTGTGTGTGTGTGTGCGTGAGTGAGTGTCTGTGTTTTTGTGGGTTGTGTGTGTGTGCGTGCGTTTGTCTCTGTTTCACAACACCACCACAAATATTTGCATTGTATTCCTGAGAAGCTGCACGATATTGAAATGCACAAGGTTTGAAAGATGATCTGCAGGTTGTTTGCGGAGGAAACCTGGTTTCAGGAACCGCAGACTCGTTCTTCAGCTTTTGTTACATGAAATCATTTTCTTTTCCTACTTCATTTTTTAGTATTTAAATAAAATTATTTTTAATCTTTTATATATATATATATATATATATATATATATATATATATATATATATATATTATTTTTCACAGCTTTTGATTTTTTTTAATTAGTAAATTATTTTAATGAAATTTTTTATTTGACTGGCTGTTTACATTTTTTATTTGAATTAAATATTATTTAACTAATTTATTTATTTGAATTAAATGTATTATTCATTTATTTTTTATTTAAATAATTGTATCAATTTTTGTCTGTTTTAATTTATTACTTTATCAAGTTAATTTAAATAAATAAAAATTTAATTGCTTAAAATTGTATTTAGTTATTGTCAAACTAAATTTTTATTTTGATTAAATATGTATTTATTTATTTTAATATTTATTTATTTTAATGAAATGTTTTTATTTATATGGTTATTTATTTTGTATTATCTTTAATGTTCATTTATTATTTATCCATTTAAATACAATATTTAAATACATTTATTTATTTAGTTGAAGTGTACTTTTTTTCCCTAGAGTATATTTATGTGAATATTTTGAGGCAAAGTCTTTATCAATAATTGTGAGTCACTGCATATAGAGGTTTATAAAACTGTACGTTAATCTAATTAGACCCTCCAAGAGTTACTGATTTCCTCCAAACGCACTTTTAATCGTTGCATCATGTGCAAAATAAACAATATGAAACATCTTTGTATTTTCAATCAAAATATTTATTCATTTTCTTTTTGATTAGAAACTAATAAATAGCTTTTTTAAATTGATCAGACAAATAATTAACACTTGCCAAAAACCACAAAATCTCTCAAATTACTTGAGAATAACTGAATGATTTCCTCTAATTAATGAATAACAAGATAAATCCCTTCATATGATTCAACACTTCCGTTTTATATTATTATCTGTGTTTATTAATACAAAATACAAAAGAATGATAGGAAATGTAAGGCGTTAATGTTCTTGCACAGCATTTCTCGTGACGGAATATAAAATCTCAGCATGGCGTGGATCTGCCGCTCCTCCTGGGAAACAAACACACAAGCGTGAGAAATTAATAAATACATTCAATATTACAGGTCACTCCAAAATAAAAGAAACCTGTTCAAAACCACACTGACCGGCGCATGAAACGAGACAGATGTTAAGATTCATAAAAGTATCAATAAAGGAAGAGTACGAATCATTTCT
>JAWRVZ010000215.1:580000-630000 GCA_037043235.1 Rhodeus uyekii | reverse complement strand
GTTACCTGTGTGTCTCTCTCTCTTACTGTCTCTGTTACCTGTGTGTCTCTCTCTCTTACTGTCTCTGTTACCTGTGTGTCTCTCTCTCTTACTGTCTCTGTTACCTGTGTGTCTCTCTCTCTTACTGTCCCTGTTACCTGTGTGTCTCTCTCTCTTACTGTCTCTGTTACCTGTGTGTGTGTCTCTCTCTCTTACTGTCTCTGTTACCTGTGTGTCTCTCTCTCTTACTGTCTCTGTTACCTGTGTGTCTCTCTCTCTTACTGTCTCTGTTACCTGTGTGTGTGTCTCTCTCTCTTACTGTCTCTGTTACCTGTGTGTCTCTCTCTCTTACTGTCTCTGTTACCTGTGTGTCTCTCTCTCTTACTGTCTCTGTTACCTGTGTGTGTGTCTCTCTCTCTTACTGTCTCTGTTACCTGTGTGTCTCTCTCTCTTACTGTCCCTGTTACCTGTGTGTCTCTCTCTCTTACTGTCTCTGTTACCTGTGTGTGTGTCTCTCTCTCTTACTGTCTCTGTTACCTGTGTGTCTCTCTCTCTTACTGTCTCTGTTACCTGTGTGTCTCTCTCTCTTACTGTCTCTGTTACCTGTGTGTGTGTCTCTCTCTCTTACTGTCTCTGTTACCTGTGTGTCTCTCTCTCTTACTGTCTCTGTTACCTGTGTGTCTCTCTCTCTTACTGTCTCTGTTACCTGTGTGTGTGTCTCTCTCTCTTACTGTCTCTGTTACCTGTGTGTGTGTCTCTCTCTCTTACTGTCTCTGTTACCTGTGTGTCTCTCTCTCTTACTGTCTCTGTTACCTGTGTGTGTGTCTCTCTCTCTTACTGTCTCTGTTACCTGTGTGTCTCTCTCTCTTACTGTCTCTGTTACCTGTGTGTCTCTCTCTCTTACTGTCTCTGTTACCTGTGTGTGTGTCTCTCTCTCTTACTGTCTCTGTTACCTGTGTGTCTCTCTCTCTTACTGTCTCTGTTACCTGTGTGTCTCTCTCTCTTACTGTCTCTGTTACCTGTGTGTCTCTCTCTCTTACTGTCCCTGTTACCTGTGTGTGTGTCTCTCTCTCTTACTGTCTCTGTTACCTGTGTGTCTCTCTCTCTTACTGTCTCTGTTACCTGTGTGTCTCTCTCTCTTACTGTCTCTGTTACCTGTGTGTCTCTCTCTCTTACTGTCTCTGTTACCTGTGTGTGTGTCTCTCTCTCTTACTGTCTCTGTTACCTGTGTGTGTGTCTCTCTCTCTTACTGTCTCTGTTACCTGTGTGTCTCTCTCTCTTACTGTCTCTGTTACCTGTGTGTGTGTCTCTCTCTCTTACTGTCTCTGTTACCTGTGTGTCTCTCTCTCTTACTGTCTCTGTTACCTGTGTGTCTCTCTCTCTTACTGTCTCTGTTACCTGTGTGTGTGTCTCTCTCTCTTACTGTCTCTGTTACCTGTGTGTCTCTCTCTCTTACTGTCTCTGTTACCTGTGTGTCTCTCTCTCTTACTGTCTCTGTTACCTGTGTGTCTCTCTCTCTTACTGTCCCTGTTACCTGTGTGTCTCTCTCTCTTACTGTCTCTGTTACCTGTGTGTGTGTCTCTCTCTCTTACTGTCTCTGTTACCTGTGTGTCTCTCTCTCTTACTGTCTCTGTTACCTGTGTGTCTCTCTCTCTTACTGTCTCTGTTACCTGTGTGTCTCTCTCTCTTACTGTCCCTGTTACCTGTGTGTCTCTCTCTCTTACTGTCTCTGTTACCTGTGTGTGTGTCTCTCTCTCTTACTGTCTCTGTTACCTGTGTGTCTCTCTCTCTTACTGTCTCTGTTACCTGTGTGTGTGTCTCTCTCTCTTACTGTCTCTGTTACCTGTGTGTCTCTCTCTCTTACTGTCTCTGTTACCTGTGTGTCTCTCTCTCTTACTGTCTCTGTTACCTGTGTGTGTGTCTCTCTCTCTTACTGTCTCTGTTACCTGTGTGTGTGTCTCTCTCTCTTACTGTCTCTGTTACCTGTGTGTCTCTCTCTCTTACTGTCTCTGTTACCTGTGTGTGTGTCTCTCTCTCTTACTGTCTCTGTTACCTGTGTGTGTGTCTCTCTCTCTTACTGTCTCTGTTACCTGTGTGTCTCTCTCTCTTACTGTCTCTGTTACCTGTGTGTCTCTCTCTCTTACTGTCTCTGTTACCTGTGTGTCTCTCTCTCTTACTGTCTCTGTTACCTGTGTGTCTCTCTCTCTTACTGTCTCTGTTACCTGTGTGTCTCTCTCTCTTACTGTCTCTGTTACCTGTGTGTCTCTCTCTCTTACTGTCCCTGTTACCTGTGTGTCTCTCTCTCTTACTGTCTCTGTTACCTGTGTGTGTGTCTCTCTCTCTTACTGTCTCTGTTACCTGTGTGTGTGTCTCTCTCTCTTACTGTCTCTGTTACCTGTGTGTCTCTCTCTCTTACTGTCTCTGTTACCTGTGTGTGTGTCTCTCTCTCTTACTGTCTCTGTTACCTGTGTGTGTGTCTCTCTCTCTTACTGTCTCTGTTACCTGTGTGTCTCTCTCTCTTACTGTCTCTGTTACCTGTGTGTCTCTCTCTCTTACTGTCTCTGTTACCTGTGTGTCTCTCTCTCTTACTGTCTCTGTTACCTGTGTGTCTCTCTCTCTTACTGTCCCTGTTACCTGTGTGTCTCTCTCTCTTACTGTCTCTGTTACCTGTGTGTGTGTCTCTCTCTCTTACTGTCTCTGTTACCTGTGTGTGTGTCTCTCTCTCTTACTGTCTCTGTTACCTGTGTGTCTCTCTCTCTTACTGTCTCTGTTACCTGTGTGTCTCTCTCTCTTACTGTCTCTGTTACCTGTGTGTGTGTCTCTCTCTCTTACTGTCTCTGTTACCTGTGTGTCTCTCTCTCTTACTGTCTCTGTTACCTGTGTGTCTCTCTCTCTTACTGTCTCTGTTACCTGTGTGTGTGTCTCTCTCTCTTACTGTCTCTGTTACCTGTGTGTGTGTCTCTCTCTCTTACTGTCTCTGTTACCTGTGTGTCTCTCTCTCTTACTGTCTCTGTTACCTGTGTGTGTGTCTCTCTCTCTTACTGTCTCTGTTACCTGTGTGTGTGTCTCTCTCTCTTACTGTCTCTGTTACCTGTGTGTGTGTCTCTCTCTCTTACTGTCTCTGTTACCTGTGTGTCTCTCTCTCTTACTGTCTCTGTTACCTGTGTGTCTCTCTCTCTTACTGTCTCTGTTACCTGTGTGTGTGTCTCTCTCTCTTACTGTCTCTGTTACCTGTGTGTCTCTCTCTCTTACTGTCTCTGTTACCTGTGTGTCTCTCTCTCTTACTGTCTCTGTTACCTGTGTGTCTCTCTCTCTTACTGTCTCTGTTACCTGTGTGTGTGTCTCTCTCTCTTACTGTCTCTGTTACCTGTGTTACTGTCACCGTCTTGCTTGTCTCTGCTTTTACAGCTGTCTGTTTCACGCAGGTATGCTGTGGCGGCCACAGGTGCTGCTCCAGGTGTTTCTGTGGGTCACACCTGCACATTTCTGCCCTCCGCTGTTGGAGGGAAGGGAAGGATTGTAGTCGTCGGTGGAGCCAATCCTAACGGGAGCTTTTCTGATTCTTACTTGATAAATCTAGGTAATAATTGGCCACAAACTGGAGTTCTGTTACGGCCTTAAAGGGACAGTTCAATGCTAATGTTAATGCTGCTAGTAACACTTCCGCGTATATTTCATTAGTTAGCAAGCAAACTAACCCTAACTGAAAAAACATTGTATAAACGCAGTGCTCAATTTTTATTTATCTATTTGCTCCACTCCTCGTGTTTTTAACACGCATTCCATGTGAACCGGTCCTTAAAGGGACAGTTCACCAAAAAAGAAAACAAGAAAGAAAGTCTGTGATGATACTGGAAATCTGTGAGATGTCGTATAAGAAAGTGGTAAAAGAAAGAGTTACAAAAAAATAATACAAACTGTATTTGTTTATATATATTTTTGCAGATACTCATGAATGGGAGATTCCGGAATGGTCCGGTTTGCAGGCGCGTTACGAACACTGCAGCTTCACTCCCGAGAGCGACACGCAGAGTCTGTGGGTGTTTGCTGGAGCCGAGAAGAGCGGCAACCGCAACTGTGTTCAAGTGCTGCGCGTGTCAGGTTCATAAACCACAAATATTAACCTTGGTTTCTTAAAAAATAAACGTTTTGTGACGGAAAGTGACATCATAGGAATAAATCAAATACATTTTGTTGCCCCTAATTACACTTTACTATATATTCATATAGAAAACAGCTGTTTTTCACTGATATAATATTACACTGTTTTACTGTATTTATCATCTAATAAATGCAGCTTTAATCACAGGAATAAATGACACTTTACTATATATTCACATAGAAAACAGCTGTTTTACACTGATATAATATTACACTGTTTTACTGTATTTATCATCTAATAAATTCAGCTTTAATCACAGGAATAAATGACACTTTACTATATATTCACATAGAAAACAGCTGTTTTACACTGACAATAATATTACACTGTTTTACTGTATTTATCATCTAATAAATTCAGCTTTAATCACAGGAATAAATGACACTTTACTATATATTCACATAGAAAACAGCTGTTTTACACTGATATAATATTACACTGTTTTACTGTATTTATCATCTAATAAATTCAGCTTTAATCACAGGAATAAATGACACTTTACTATATATTCACATAGAAAACAGCTGTTTTACACTGATATAATATTACACTGTTTTACTGTATTTATCATCTAATAAATTCAGCTTTAATCACAGGAATAAATGACACTTTACTATATATTCACATGGAAAACAGCTGTTTTACACTGATATAATATTACACTGTTTTACTGTATTTATCATCTAATAAATTCAGCTTTAATCACAGGAATAAATGACACTTTACTATATATTCACATGGAAAACAGCTGTTTTACACTGATATAATATTACACTGTTTTACTGTATTTATCATCTAATAAATTCAGCTTTAATCACAGGAATAAATGACACTTTACTATATATTCACATAGAAAACAGCTGTTTTACACTGATATAATATTACACTGTTTTACTGTATTTATCATCTAATAAATTCAGCTTTAATCACAGGAATAAATGACACTTTACTATATATTCACATAGAAAACAGCTGTTTTACACTGATATAATATTACACTGTTTTACTGTATTTATCATCTAATAAATTCAGCTTTAATCACAGGAATAAATGACACTTTACTATATATTCACATAGAAAACAGCTGTTTTACACTGATATAATATTACACTGTTTTACTGTATTTATCATCTAATAAATTCAGCTTTAATCACAGGAATAAATGACACTTTACTATATATTCACATAGAAAACAGCTGTTTTACACTGATATAATATTACACTGTTTTACTGTATTTATCATCTAATAAATTCAGCTTTAATCACAGGAATAAATGACACTTTACTATATATTCACATAGAAAACAGCTGTTTTACACTGATATAATATTACACAGTTTTACTGTATTTATCATCTAATAAATTCAGCTTTAATCACAGGAATAAATGACACTTTACTATATATTCACATAGAAAACAGCTGTTTTACACTGACAATAATATTACACTGTTTTACTGTATTTATCATCTAATAAATTCAGCTTTAATCACAGGAATAAATGACACTTTACTATATATTCACATAGAAAACAGCTGTTTTACACTGATATAATATTACACTGTTTTACTGTATTTATCATCTAATAAATTCAGCTTTAATCACAGGAATAAATGACACTTTACTATATATTCACATAGAAAACAGCTGTTTTACACTGACAATAATATTACACTGTTTTACTGTATTTATCATCTAATAAATTCAGCTTTAATCACAGGAATAAATGACACTTTACTATATATTCACATAGAAAACAGCTGTTTTACACTGATATAATATTACACTGTTTTACTGTATTTATCATCTAATAAATTCAGCTTTAATCACAGGAATAAATGACACTTTACTATATATTCACATAGAAAACAGCTGTTTTACACTGATATAATATTACACTGTTTTACTGTATTTATCATCTAATAAATTCAGCTTTAATCACAGGAATAAATGACACTTTACTATATATTCACATAGAAAACAGCTGTTTTACACTGATATAATATTACACTGTTTTACTGTATTTATCATCTAATAAATTCAGCTTTAATCACAGGAATAAATGACACTTTACTATATATTCACATAGAAAACAGCTGTTTTACACTGATATAATATTACACTGTTTTACTGTATTTATCATCTAATAAATTCAGCTTTAATCACAGGAATAAATGACACTTTACTATATATTCACATAGAAAACAGCTGTTTTACACTGATATAATATTACACTGTTTTACTGTATTTATCATCTAATAAATTCAGCTTTAATCACAGGAATAAATGACACTTTACTATATATTCACATAGAAAACAGCTGTTTTACACTGACAATAATATTACACTGTTTTACTGTATTTATCATCTAATAAATTCAGCTTTAATCACAGGAATAAATGACACTTTACTATATATTCACATAGAAAACAGCTGTTTTACACTGATATAATATTACACAGTTTTACTGTATTTATCATCTAATAAATTCTGATTTAATCACAGGAATAAATGACACTTTACTATATATTCACATAGAAAACAGCTGTTTTACACTGATATAATATTACACAGTTTTACTGTATTTATCATCTAATAAATTCAACTTTAATCACAGGAATAAATGACACTTTACTATATATTCACATAGAAAACAGCTGTTTTACACTGACAATAATATTACACTGTTTTACTGTATTTATCATCTAATAAATTCAGCTTTAATCACAGGAATAAATGACACTTTACTATATATTCACATAGAAAACAGCTGTTTTACACTGATATAATATTACACTGTTTTACTGTATTTATCATCTAATAAATTCAGCTTTAATCACAGGAATAAATGACACTTTACTATATATTCACATAGAAAACAGCTGTTTTACACTGATATAATATTACACTGTTTTACTGTATTTATCATCTAATAAATTCAGCTTTAATCACAGGAATAAATGACACTTTACTATATATTCACATAGAAAACAGCTGTTTTACACTGATATAATATTACACTGTTTTACTGTATTTATCATCTAATAAATTCAGCTTTAATCACAGGAATAAATGACACTTTACTATATATTCACATAGAAAACAGCTGTTTTACACTGACAATAATATTACACTGTTTTACTGTATTTATCATCTAATAAATTCAGCTTTAATCACAGGAATAAATGACACTTTACTATATATTCACATAGAAAACAGCTGTTTTACACTGACAATAATATTACACTGTTTTACTGTATTTATCATCTAATAAATTCAGCTTTAATCACAGGAATAAATGACACTTTACTATATATTCACATAGAAAACAGCTGTTTTACACTGATATAATATTACACTGTTTTACTGTATTTATCATCTAATAAATTCAGCTTTAATCACAGGAATAAATTACATTTTATCTATGTTTTTACTACACAAAACATTCTGAATAATTATGATTACGTTTTTGAAAGTTTTTTCTGCTCATCATGGCTGTATTTATTGGATATTATTAAAATATCAAGTACAGTAATACCTTGAGATATGAGCGTCTCTACATACGAGTATTCCAGGATACGAGCAAGCCTTCGGCAGATTTTTGCTTCTACGTACGAGTACATTTTCGAGATACAAGCACTTGTACTGATGCTGATGCTCGTTCACTTCAGTGTTCACTGACTTCTGTACGCGTCGCCCGCGAATAGCTGATTTTCTCTCTATTTTGTTCATTATTCTTCATATTAGCGATGAGTTCTAAGAAAGTGAATGGTAAGGATGGTAGTGAGAAGAAGCGTGTGATGAGCATGGAAATGAAGCATGAAATTGATGATAAATATGAGCGTGTGCCGCGTGAGGGATCTACAGCAGGAGGAAGTGAGGAGTTGATCGATCTGCAGACGATACGCAGGTGTTGCAAGAGCTCAGCATTGAAAAGAAACACCCTGATAAATTGTCTACTGGTCGCGCTTCGGCGCTTTTTGATGACACGCGCCTTACTTATTTTTAAAGGGAGACAGAAACAAATATCCCTCGATAGGCATTCCATTAAAAGGTCTGCGCCAAGTGAAAGTGAGGGTAGTCAGGCGAAAAAAGGGAAGAAAACAAGCAAAACAATAATATAAAATAGAAAAGTTACAAAAAATACGTAAGCTAAGTTTAGTTATGCTAATTTAATTTACATAAGTTGCCTAGTGTTTGTGTAAGTTACGATACGGAATCAAGTGTCTGCGTAACAACCCCCCCCCCCCCCACCGCCGCTACTGTCTGAAAAACTTATGATTAAATCCACATTTTATTTGATATCACACGAATCCTTATACTGTACTCATGTACTATAATTATGTGTGTGTGTGTGTGTGTGACTATACCAATAAAAAACATGTTTTCTTCCGTTGTTACAGATCTGGAACGAATTAATTTGTTTTCTATTATTTCTTATGGGAAAACATGATTCTAGATATGAGCACCTCGAGTTACGAGCTCCTGGACCGGATTTCGCTCGTATCTCGAGGTGTTACTGTAACTGCAGTCTTGATGAGCAGTAGAAACTGTTTCAAAAGCATGAAATAATGGTGATTATTCAGACGGTTTCATGGCTTTGTGCAGACGGTGTGTGGAAGACCGTGCCGGTGACAGGAAGTCCTCCTTCGGTCAGGACGTACCACACAAACTCCGCGTGCGTTGGAAACCGACTCTATGTGTTTTCGGGAGGCGACGCCGGAGCGACTCCCGTCGCCGATGCACAAGTTCATGTCTTTGATTCAGGTCTGACGAATACAAGCACACGCATGTGAATATATACACAAAACGCTGGACTGAAGCATGATCACCACCGGCTTTCTTCACAGTCACCGCGACCTGGACGCAGCCGGAGAGCGCAGGGAATCCTCCCGCACCGCGGCACGGTCACGTGATCGCCGCCGTGGGATCGGGCATCTACATACACGGAGGAATGTCGGGAGAGACGCTTCACAGTGACATGTTCCTGCTGGACACGGGTGGGTCAGGGGTCAGGGGTCACTGCTTACCCACAAAACCTGCATCCCTGCTTTTAGTACATCAAAATACAATAAATAAAAATGAATCACTAACAACTAGCTTAGGACATGCTAACAACATGTTAAATAATGCTAACAACATGTTAAATCAAGTCATGTTAGCAATATGTTCATTCATGTTAACGTGTTAAACCCTAACCCTACAACAAGTTAAAATGCTAATTCACGGTAACAAGCATAAACGTGTTAGCAACATGCTAGCGTCATGTTAGCTACATAATTCATGTTATCAGTGTGTTAACTTGTAAGCAAAAAGCACGTTAGCAAAGTGTTAAGTCATGTTAGAAATGTGGTGCAACGTGCTAATTAAAGCTAGCCTAACCCTAACAAGCTAAATCACGTTAACAACATGTTATCAATTTGTTAAAACATACTAAATCATGCTAACAACGTGTTAAAACATGCTAATTTATGTTAGCAACATGTCTATATCATGTTAACGTGATGACATAACGTGATATCAAACTATCAACATGTTAAGTCATGCTAGCAACATACTAAGTGATGTTAGCAACAACATTAATTCACACTAACAACAAGCTTAATCATGTTAGAAACACGCTAATTAAAGCTAGCAACGTGCTAATTAAAGCTAGCAACAAGCTAAATCACGTTAACAACATGTTATCAATTTGTTAAAACATACTAAATCATGCTAACAACGTGTTAAAACATGCTAATTTATGTTAGCAACATGTCTATATCATGTTAACGTGATGACATAACGTGATATCAAACTATCAACATGTTAAGTCATGCTAGCAACATACTAAGTGATGTTAGCAACAACATTAATTCACACTAACAACAAGCTTAATCATGTTAGAAACACGCTAGCATCATGTTAGCTACATAATTCATGTTATCAATGTGTTAACTTGCAAGGAAAGTGCTAAATCATGTTAACAAGGTAGTGAAACATGCTAAAATCATGTCACTTTCTTAAGGATTCCATGCCTTCGTTTCCTTAAGATATTGAAAGGAAACCTGGTCACTTTTAAATGACCGTATGCTGTATTTTATTCTTTTGTTCAGAAACGATGAAATGGGAGAAAGTGAAAGCGAAAGGCGAAATCCCGCCGGGAACTGCAGCGCATTCATCCGTAAGCTTTGGGAAAAGCATCTTCATCTTCGGAGGAATGACATCGGAAGGAGCCACAAACTCCATGTACAAGTTTCAGTGCGGTACGAACTTACGATAATATCGCACGCGTTCTCCAGCCTTTTGAATATTCACAAGTTTTGAGTTAGCGAGAGTTTGAGTTTTTTCTTTAGTTATTTTTAGGTTGATTTAGTACATCAAATTAAATTAAAATGACATTTTCCAGTGGAAACTGGCTTAAATAATTTTAGTTTACTTTTATTTCAAGCCACGGAAATGTATATGCTTTTTAAGTTAACTATAATCATGTTTCAAAGTGAGAAAATTGTGGCAAAATATCAAATAGAAGTATTATAATTATAAATTAAAAGTATTATAATTATAAATAATTATCAGTTTACATTTTCTTATATCAAATGTTTCTTTCTTTAGCAACTAGCTAAAGTTTTAAATATTGTTTTATTTCAGTTTATGTTTGATTCAAGTTATACATTTTATGGTTTGAGTTAATGACCCATTTCAAAATGAATAATTGTGCTAAAATATCAATTAATAATTGCCTAATAATAATAATAATAATATCAAAGCATAAATAAATAAAGAGATAGCATAGATAAACGGCGTTGGATATTGTTAGCAATGTGCACAATCTTGCTAGCACCATGCTAATTAAGCTAACAAGATGCTAAATCATGTAAACAGAATGCTAAATCATGATAGAAACATGACAAATCATGTTAGCAACATAAGAGTTTGTTAAATCGTATTAGCCAACCTGCTAAATCGTGTTAGGAACATGCTAACAGTTTAAAACATTTTAGAAACGTTCAATTGTGCTAACAACAGGCTAACAGTTTGTTAAATCTTGTTAACATGTTCAATCGTGCAAATCATGCTAGCAACGTATTAATCGTTAACAACGTTATCGCACTAACATGTTGCTTGCAATGTTAAATTAAAATTGTTTGCAATGTTAACAGTTTGTGAAATCTTGTTAGCAACATTTTACATCATGTAAGTCATGCTAACGTTATCGCACTAACATTTTGGTAACAATGTGTTGTCTAGTTAACATTAATCATGCAAGCAATGTTAAATCACTTGTTAAATTGTGTTAGCAACATTCTAAATCATGTTAGCGAAATGCTAACTATTTGTGAAATCTTGTTAGCAACATGTTACATCATGCTAGATGTTGCTAGCAATCTGTTAAATCTTAACTTACATCACGTTAGCAAGATGGTGAATCATGTTAATGTTAGTATGTAACGGTTTAGCGGAAAGTAGTTTTTATTTTTGAACAATTTATGGTTCTGTCTCGTTACAAAATGAATGAATGTGAAATGAAATGTGAAAGCACGTGTTGTGACAGACGAGCGGCGCTGGACGCGGCTGGAGTTTGAGGGCGATCTGCCCCCCCCACGGCTGGATCACTCCATGTGTGCGGTGCCGTGGCGCGGGACGGGCAGAGCAACACGGGACGCAGACGAGCCGCACCTGTGCTTCATCTTCGGAGGAATGGACACGCAGGGCGTCATATTCAACGACTGCCTCGTTACGCTGATCACATGACCTTCAAGAGTCAATAAACCAGTTCCCTCCAGTTCCTTTGAGCCTCATGATCTTTTGGCTTTTTTGTAAAATGGTAAAACTCGAAACGCATTGAGTTTGAGAAACGGCTCAATGAAGAGAAATCTCGGAGAATTAGTTTTGGTTTTAACGCGGTTTGATTGCAAATCATACAATCTTGGCTTTCATGTCGACTTTGTATGTTTGAAGAAATCCTACAATTAAACAGAATTACTTTATTTTTGAATAACTTAAAGTGGTTTCCCAAACTGTTGTTGAAGAGAAACTAATAAAATCTTAGGTGGAAAATTACATTTAAAATAAAATTAGCGCCATCAAATATATTGCATTAACACTTCAAATGTGTATAATATACATTTACACACACACAGCAATCAATTTGACACAAATTTAACGATTACACAACCATAACGGAACCGTTAATATTTAAATGTCAAACTGAACTTAGTTTAGACTTTGATTTGGTCAAGTACTATGTTAATTTGTTGATGAAGAGCGAAGGATTTAAAAAAAATTGCTGAAAAACATTAAATATAATCTAACATTTGTATGTGTGCACCTATTACACATTAGATGCATCAATTTGACATTAAACTAATTTTTACTTTGGTTTAATCTTAAAGGTTGTGTGAAACAATGTCAAATTATTGGAAAGTCTATGGTCAGGGGAATTTAAATGCAAACACATTAAATTAGTTATAAAATTATTCAACTTAGTGTTATCAAATTGATATGAACAATTATTAGTTTGTCTACATACACAAGCATTAACAACCATCAATATCTAAATGTCAAATTGAAATAAGTTTAAACTTAGTACTTTTGACTTAATATAGCGACTCCCAATTTAATACCCAAACGGTTGATGACGAGCTAATAGTTTAAGACACAAATTAGTGCTGCCAAATGCATTAAGTTGCATCTAACATGACAAATTGTGTATATTTATTACACACCCGTTAGATCAATGTGACAGCACTAAAATAACAGCAAGTAAAATAGTTTCTCACACGACCTTCAAGATCAAACCAACGTCTGAATGTCAAATTCAGAAAATCGTTAATATCAGGGTAATCATTTAACTCACACAGGTCATTTTGTATCAAACTTTTATTGTGTAGTTGTGGTAGAAAGGTCTTCTACAGTTGGCAGATTTTAATAAATAACTTTTGCAGGTCAAATGAAATTTACCCAGAATCCTCTCCTCCACCCCCCTCTGAACTGCCTGAGAACAGCAGAATCAAGCCTCAATCCAGGCCGACTAAATCTCCACCAGAGTGAAGAGAAAACAAAAAACAAACGCAACTCAACGCATCCCACAAGTCTTTCCTCGTGGCTTCACGTCCGGCCCGGTTCGTACAAAATAAAGTGTTCAGTATGTACAGCCGCGCGCTCGTCTATAGCTCGTCCTTGTCGGCCTGCTCGTCCCCGTCCTCTGGCGGCGGCCCCCCCGCGCTGCCGTACAGCTTGCTCACGATGGGCTGCACGATCTCCTCCAGCTCCTTCTTCTTGGCCTGGAAGTCCTCGAGGTCGGCGTCCTGATGAGCCTCCAGCCACTCGATCTTCTCCTCCACCGCCTTCTCGATGGCCTCCTTGTCCTCGGACGACAGCTTGCCGCCCAGCTTCTCCTTGTCTCCGATCTGGTTCTTCAGGGAGTAGGCGTAGCTCTCCAGCTCGTTGCGGGCGTCGATGCGCTCCTTCAGCTTCTTGTCCTCGTCGGCGAAGCGCTCGGCTTCGTTCACCATGCGCTCGATGTCCTCCGGCGTCAGGCGGTTCTGGTCGTTGGTGATGGTGATCTTGTTCTTGTTTCCCGTGCCCTTGTCCTCGGCCGTGACGCGGAGGATGCCGTTCACGTCGATCTCGAAGGTGACCTCGATCTGGGGGACGCCGCGGGGGGCGGGGGGGATGCCGGTCAGGTCAAAGGTCCCCAGGAGGTGGTTGTCTTTGGTCAGCGGACGCTCGCCTAGAAACAGGCAGAACGAGGGTGAAAACCAGAACGGATTCGGTTCTGAACTAGAGAGATAAACCAATCGTTGACTGTTTATCACGGATTTCACGGCACACACAGTGCGTTTGAACACTTTCACTGCCTGATTTACTTTAATAATGCCCTCAATATTCAAGATAAAGTTGAAAGATAGATTCTCTTTATATCCTTTAATACAGTTAATCAATAAATCACATTAAGACGCCGTTTTTTTCCTCAGCAAATATAGGCATTACAAATGATACGGATTTTATATAGTAAGTGACTTGTTTTAGACAATATTGCCCGTTTTTGCTCCATTTCAGCCACACTGAACAGTTCTGTGGTTTGCTTGAACTGTTTGAGCAAAACGCCAGTGTTAAGTTCCTGAATGAACAAATGACTCACTCATTAAGAGAGTCGAATGCTTCATTCCCGAGTCAAATGATTCAGTGACTCACTCATTAAGAGAGTCAAATGCTTCATTCCCGAGTCAAATGATTCAGTGACTCACTCATCAAGAGAGTCAAATGCTTCATTCCCGAGTCAAATGATTCAGTGACTCACTCATTAAGAGAGTCGAATGCTTCATTCCCGAGTCAAGTGATTCAGTGACTCACTTGTTAAGAGAGTCGAATGGTTTGTTACTGAATGAGTCAATCGTTTGAATCTCAATGATTCACTCATTAACTGAGTCTTGTTGAACTTACTGGCGGTTTTAATCTTTTCATGTTTTGAATCACTTCTAATATGAATATTCAGTGTTTAAAAGGTTATTCCTGCATTAGTAACCGCAGGTTAAACTCATTCATGTTCATCTGATCCGCATTAAACCCCCGTGTTCATGAAATAAACCCCTCAGCTTCTCACAAAATCTCCAGTTATCGTTATGAGGAGATGTAACGCATGCGTGTTTAAGCGAGAGCCGGTCGGATCGGGTCTCACCTTCATAGACCTTGATGGTGACGGTCGGCTGGTTGTCAGAAGCCGTGGAGAAGATCTGGGATTTCTTGGTGGGAACGACGGTGTTCCTGGGAATCAGTTTGGTCATCACTCCTCCCACGGTCTCAATGCCCAGGGTCAGAGGGCACACGTCCAGAAGCACCAGGTCACCTGATCAACAAGATTCAGTCATTAGTTGTCCTGCATGGGCTCAATGTTTGAGCGGGATGGTGTTGCGGGCGGGACTCACCGGTGTCCTCCTCTCCGGACAGAACTCCGGCCTGCACGGCGGCTCCGTACGCCACGGCCTCGTCCGGGTTGATCCCGCGGGACGGCTCTTTCCCGTTGAATAACTCCTTCACCAGCTGCTGGATCTTGGGGATGCGAGTGGAGCCGCCGACCAGCACGATCTCATCGATGTCGGACTTCTTCAGGTCCGAATCCTCCAGAACCTTCTGCACCGGCTTCATGGTGGAGCGGAACAGATCCTGCGGGGAAAAACTCGTCAAATATCTGCACATTCACTCATGCTTTTATCCAGAGCCACTCGGATTACAAATTACCTTTTTTAATTATAAAGTGGAATAATTGTCATCTCTCATCTAAAACAGAGCATGTCAGTGGAGTTCAACATTTCCCTTTAATTTCTCTTACATTTGGTTTATTCGTCTTAGTGATAAAATTGAAATCCAAGTACAAGTTTTTTTTTCCATTTTAATAATTTAACCGAAATTTATGCATTTCCATTTATCTCAAGTCCATTTCAGTTTTACGTCCTAAAGTCAAACTAAAATGGAAGTTTTAAAAGAAATGCATTTAGTTCTCAATTAAAAAGGAAACTAACTACAATTTCCATTTAGTTATGCATTTTTTGTTTTAGTAACTTTGTGAGTAAAAGTGAATTCCTATCCAATAAAGTTACATTGATATTAGTTTTAGTAATTTAGTACAAGAAACTAAATCAGGAAAGAAAGAAAACACAATTTAAAAAAAACTCTTTTAGGGGTTTTAGTAATTTAGTGAGTAAAAATAAGTTAATAATAAATAATTATTAAATATACTAAAATAAAGTATAAGTAGTATAATTATATATTATAGTTTTATAGTTATTATTATATAATTGTAGTATAAGTAGTATTAAATATACTAATAAATCCATTACATGAGAAGTTACAGATTTGTTTAGTAGCTTAGCAAGTTGAAAAGAAACAACAAAGTTTATGATTTCTGATGTTTGGTTTCAGTAACTGAGGATGTGATGCACGCGTGTCTCACCATGTTGAGCTCCTCAAACTTGGCGCGGGTCAGCGTTTCGGAGAAGTCCTCTCCCTCGAAGAAGGACTCGATCTCGATGCGCGCCTGATGCTGCGCGGACAGCGCTCTCTTGGCCTTCTCCACCTCCCGCCGCAGCTTCTGCACGGCGCGGTTGTCCTTGCGCACGTCCTTGCCCGTTTTCTTCTTGTACAGCTTGATGAAGTGCTCCATGACGCGCTGGTCGAAGTCCTCTCCGCCCAGGTGAGTGTCTCCGTTGGTCGCCACCACCTCGAACACGCCGTTGTCGATGGTCAGCAGAGACACGTCGAAGGTGCCGCCGCCCAGATCGAACACCAGGATGTTCTTCTCGCCGTCCTTCTTGTCCAGGCCGTATGCGATGGCGGCCGCGGTTCTGCGGAGAGAAGCCGCGCATTTTAACTTACAAAAAAATGCAACAAATTCGTTTAGTATTAGAACTGAAAAAGCTACCAAATAATCTAATTTTACTTAGTTTAGGTGAACTTAAAGTACTAAATCTGAACAATAGAAGTGAAACAATTACGCGATGCATATAAAAGTCTTAAACTTATTTTAATATATCAGTAAGTGAGGAATGTTGCGTTGACAACTCGACTAAATTTGCACATTGTAACTAATATTATTTTACTTAAGCTAGTTGCAACTATCATTTTTATTTAGTTAAATTCTAAGTACTAAAACTAGTTGAAAAGACTCAGAAAAACGAAAAAAAAATAAACTACAAGATTTACATTTAAATAAAAGCCAATTATTCAAATTTGTCTAGTTCGACTCCAAGTACTAAAATGGCAAATTATAAAAATCAAAACTAAAACATTAAAATTGTGGAATTTAGAAACATGTAAATAAATCTATATGCTTTTATCCACCCATATTAAATCTCTCCCTCCATACGTCTACATCATCCCTCCATCTACATCCGTGTTTCTGCAGAGGCTCTTACGGCTCGTTGATGATCCTCATGACGTTGAGTCCGGCGATGGTCCCGGCGTCTTTGGTGGCCTGGCGTTGGGCGTCGTTAAAGTAAGCGGGAACCGTGACGACCGCATGCGTGACCTTCAAAAACACCACAGTTAACCTCCAGACGACCCACAGCTAACCTCCAGACAATCACGTTTGCTCTGCGTGCCAAACTCACAACCCTACCTTCTTTCCCAGGTAAGCCTCCGCGGTTTCCTTCATCTTCGTCAGGACCATGGCGGAGATTTCCTCCGGAGCGAACGTCTTCATCTGCCCGGAGCCGATATCCAGCTGGATGTGAGGCTTGTTCTTCTTCTCGATCACCTGGAAGAGACAGAGCGGGCGTTGAGCGAGAGGGATGGAGACGGAGGGGTGATGTGGGATCAGGAACACACGGATCGTACCTTAAAGGGGAAGTATTTGATGTCCTGCTGCACGGTGGAGTCGCCCCAGGTGCGCCCGATCAGCCGCTTGGCGTCGAACACAGTGTTCTCCGGGTTAGAGGTCAGCTGGTTCTTCGCCGCGTCTCCGATCAGACGCTCTCCTTCGGTGGTGAACGCCACGTAAGACGGAGTGATGCGGTTTCCCTGGTCGTTGGCGATGATCTCCACACGGCCGTTCTTGAACACGCCAACACTGATCAAACAAAACACGTCCATGTTTAATGTACAGCGCAAGAGAAATCCTCTAAAGCGAAGCATGTGTAGAAGTTTGCTTCAATTTAAACAAATTTAAGTTGGTATCAGATCGATACCAAACAAGGCCAATATCACAACCTACAAGATAAATAAACATTTTTAATCAAGTCAATTAAGATGCATTCAGGTAATATACTCCAAAATATTCCATGCAAACACGTTTCTGAATAAAATAAACATTTAAAGTTAATTGTGTGCACGCGCATGGATACAAGTAAAATTAGTGACGCATAACGTATCCATTTCTTTTATGGAATTTTAGGGTTAGTTTGAATAATTTCTCATGTTGTTTGGTCTGAATCCGGCTCTTCCTCACCAGGAGTAGGTCGTCCCGAGGTCGATTCCCACCACAGTCCCGACGCTCTCCTTCTTATCGTCATCATCGGCAAACACCCCGACGGCCACCAGCAAAACCAGGCAAAGGAGTCGCATTTTGCTGGAAATCTGGAGTCAATCCTTAATTTTCTGGAGTAATTTCTGGGAACACAGGTGAAGGTCAAAGGTCAGGGCATCACTCAAACCAGTGAGACAGCTAAATAAATCCTGGTTTTGGTCTAGACAAGTACTGAAATATCAATAATGCAAGACACAGCTGATATCGGTACAGATAATTCTTCATATTCGAAAGCTCATATCCAATATATCAGCTAATAAATCTAAAAATCAAAAGCTTTTGAGAGCCAGAATATATCATCCATATATAGGCCAAGAGCATTAAAAATGACCATATATAAGACAATATTAATAGTGTAACAATACATAAAGCATTCTTAAATGTGAAAACACTAAATGCATAAAGGTAATTTATCAATGGACAACATTTTTTCCAAAATCTTCTGAAGCCGATATGATGATACTGATGGCGATGATGACGTCATAAATCACTCAGAGAAACTGCCTCCAGTTCAACCTCGTGCAAATCTTAATTTCAGCGGTTTACTCTAAACATTAGTATAATACACATTCAAAAGCTCTAAACAAAAATAACATTTACTAATCAAACCCTGAACAATTAGCAGTTACCGGTTAATAAAGAACAAACATTAAGCTGCCATTTCCCACTCAATGTGACCTTTAAAGCAGCTTCATGTGATGATATAAAAGGATGTTTTCCTTACCTGAGAAAGCAGTATTAAGCGTTAATCTCAAGCGCACGTACCGCTGTCTCTCTATTTCTCTGCGTGTTTCTAACTCATCTGACACTCATGGCGCTGCGCTCGTGCTTTATAAGCCGTCGCCGCTTCCCCGTCGTGGAGCCTCACCATTGGTCAGACAGCAGCTCGTTGGAAGGCGCTCATTGGCTGAGCGTTGCACGCTGGCTGATGCTGATTTGCACACGTACTGGCGGTGGAGACGTCATCAGATGAGACGAACTGTCGCGATTTCATTGGCTCGCGTGATTGTCGCTCTGAAAGGAGGCGGGGCGCCGGTGCTGCTGCATTTCAACCAGGCCAAGAAAATCGAGATAATTCTAGAGTCCTCAACCACAAACTCACAATAAAACATTTGTTTTTACATATTTTACATGCATATACACATTGGCTGCTGACTCTACAGCTCTCAAAATAGGTATTTGTGCTTGAACCATATTTAGGTCTCAGTCAATTACATTTAAAATGAGGGAATTTTGTATAAATGCAACTTGCTTATTGCATGGCTGCTTAATAGATATAAAAAAAACATGAAAGTTTGATTTGAGTGTAAACTAGTTTATGGTGTGATCAAGTATACAGTTTTGCCTCATACAAAAATGTTTTATCTTTTATCAATTAGTATAATATTCAGATTATTTATCAGATTTAAGTGTGAATAAACCATTGAGGGTCAGCGGGGAATCTGATGTCTGTGTAAATACATGGCACCTTCACCATAATATTTCTGTGGTTTGTTGACTTGTTAGGCAGTGATTGTCTGTCATGTAATGATGCAATGATAAAGAACAGCCTGCCAATGTTTATAATTACACTGGTATTACTGCTAAAGGATCTAGTCGGTTTATTGGATACATTTTTTGACCAATAAGCTTCTTGATCTTTATACATTTCTGAATTAATTTTGAATTTTCAGTGTTGTATACTATACTACATTTACAGCTATAATTCTGATTCTTAACCATTGGTGTTTGGTAAAATATTATTCCTATTACAATCTCAATAGGGACGGTGTTCACACATCAATTTGGTTGGTTGCTTCAATTCATGATAAAAAAATAAAAATGCTGTCCGGGTCCACTTAGTGTTCACATTAACACCGTAACCAAAGACGCCATACCTAAAGGCATAGGTTCATTTCGCAATGGAACTTACCGAACATCATGCCGTATTGTGGGATAAATGCGCTAATTGTATGTGCGTAGCTACACGTGAAGGTACTTTGACCAGCTGAGAACCCGTGAAGAGCTTATGAAATGAGTAAAGGAGTCTAAACAGTATCAGGAATCCCAGCAAAAACAAAGAAAGATCTGCGGCGGAAACAAGGGATGGGCTACATAACAACTGTGATGAGGAAAATCAAGGCATGCTGGAACGTTCTGTCCTTTTTGCAACGGCATTGGTTTTCCTGTGTCTCAAAAAGTGGAGATGGGCGCTTGCAACACCAAGGTCATTGGTTCGATTCCCAGGGAAAGCAAGAACTGATTAAAATATCAGTGTTTCTTGAATGCAATGCAAGTTGCTTTGGATAAAAGCATCTGATAAATGCATGAATGTCTTTTTAGGGTCTTATCTTGTGACATCATGCCCTGTTTTTGATTCATTTACATGTCATACTTCATCCGAACCGCACCAGAATTGGTTTGGAAACGGACTGAGGCTCATCGTTTCAGCTTGTCTAGAGCACATAGGGTTCAGACGACAGCGTTCACACTTATTCAAATTAACCACACAAACAGAGCAATTGCTCTATGGTTCGTTTTAACCCAAACAAACCTGCCAAGTATGTAGCACAGCATTTCTTAGGACTTTCATTAGAACTTACAGTTAGTGTGCTAAAGTTGCGCTAGTATACTAACCTGATCTTCTCTACTTCTTCAGATACTTTAGCTTGAATATATAGAGGGTTTAGTCAATTAACTTTCAATTGAGGATTTCATGGTGTCTGAACTGTGTCAATGAATCTAACTAATGACAAGAATAAAGCAGAACGAAGCAGTCGTATACAAAGCAGAACTAGATAAAAACTACAGAACACAACTTGTCATTTATTGAATTGCATCATTTCATCAGCACCAAAACACTCAGGCGTAGGTGGAGTAACACCTGATTGTTTATACATACATCTAAAGTCTATTCTTTGGAGTCCGTAGAGCTGAATATCTTGCAGTGCAGATAGGCGAGTTTCTCGGCATGTGAGCGTCGCAACAATGGAAACCATTCCCAGTGTGGCAGTTCTACAACTCTGTATCCGGCCAGCGCGAGTTGCCTCCGCTTCAGTGCGTGAAACCCAAGCAGCTGCTCAGTCCTGTAGCAATACTGATTCCTATTTGTCACTTGAACAGCAAGTCTTTGAATAGAAGGTTTAGAATCAACCAGGTGAAATGAGCGCTTCCCTGATTTGGTTAACGCCGTCAGGAGATTGTCCGTCAAGTCAACACCAACACTGAAAATGCTTTCTCTAACATGGACCGGTTCAACTTTGTGAGCCACGGGCTTCTGGTAGAACTTGTTGGACGGTTGAACTGGAATCTTAGTTAGTTGAGTTAGTAGGTCGTCAGTTATGGTTACTCCAGAAAGTACTTGCTCACAGTTTCTAGAGGCGATATTTTGGCGACAAGGTCCGGAGGATATAGGTACAGGTTGGTCGTTTTGGTCTAAGTGCACTTCTAGGTCAACAGAGCGCAAATGCGGAAGGATCATGTGTTTGCGCACAAACGCCTCTCCTCCTAGAAGTTTCCTCAACATAGCTTCAGCCTCAAGCACCTCAGGCTTCTTGCAGATATCCGATTGAGCAAAATCCCAGAGTTGTTTGGTGACTTCTTCCCTCATTGCGTGACTAAGTCTTGGGACCGTGGACTCGGGTAACTCCAGGCCGACGGTTCCATCTAAGGTGAATAAGTCTTTCTTCAACTCGAGCTCATGGGAACTGCAAGCCTTCTTGACAAACTCCTCGCTTAAAGCCAGACTGAGCAAGTCTTGGGGGAACAGACCAGCGAAAGCAAGACCGAGCAAACCTGTCAGCAGATGTTCAGGGAATCGCTGAAACTCAGGCTGACGTTCCCGTAAGATCGCAGTGAGGCAGGGATAAAGTTTGGGACACTGGTTGGGAAGAACTCCTAACGTTCCAAAGGCCCAAAGCATCTTCGCAGCATCTTTACTCCTGCATCGACTGACCACGTTGGGAAGATGTTCAGCTACACCCAGGAGAATGCGAACGTCGCGGTAGTGCAAAGCGGAGCAAGCCAAGACAATGTGCATGAGGCCTTGAACCTCCATCCGCGGGGCCCGTCGAGGCACTTCTGATCCCATAGCCTCCAACCACGGAAGATGGTCCAGATAGCTAAATCGCATAAGCTTCATCACATTAGCGATCCCGAAATCACTCATGTCATTGACTACGGCAAGCGTCCGGTCCACAAGCCGGCGCGCCCCTCTCTCAGACAGGGAGATCTGCGATTTAAAGAGGCCCAAGCAAACGGCGGCCAGTTCTTCAGGCATCAACTGGTTCAAATGACGCATGAGTAAGGACTCAAGGGGTTGAACGAGGGTATTCGGACATCTCCGTCCTTCTCCGATAATGTACAAGAGTTGAACCAGCTCTGGAAGACCCAGCTGGTTGAAGTTTCGACTCACGTTGTCAAAGAGTCTCTCGAGGTACCGAGGAACAACTCGACCGAGGCATCGCCACAAGTCGGCGGCGAGCAGCAACTGGTGAAGCTCCATTTCACTTGCTCTCCTGCACAACTCTGTTTCGTACAATCCCAGGATGCTGTGGGATTGAGGCAAACCTAAGATCACGAAATACCTCAGCGTCTCTAATAACTGCGGCAGTGTGAAGAGTTGCAGGACTGAGGCGCTGCACTGCAGGAGCACGTTGAACCGCTGGTCTCGCCTCACAACCGCGATCTGATCGTGGGGAACCTGGCTGAGTTTGCACAAGAAACTAGTCACGTCTGTCGGCCCCATGTTGCTTTTTAAGACCGAGACTTTTTCAAGGATTAACAAGGCGTCGTCAAGATCTAGAGTAGAGGAGCGTTGGGAGGCGTCATGGGTCATGTTGAGGTATTCAGCCCGACATCTCTGAAAGGCTCGAGGGTCTCCGTTGACGCGTGGCGCTTTGGTAATTCCCTCTCTGTTGGATTCAGCTTTACTGTAATCCACGTTTAACGGCGTATTCTTGGCACTGGAGAGCTGTCGTGAGGAGCTAATGCGACACCAGTTACGCCGCTGGTGGAAAGTTGTGTTTAAGGGGAGATTACAAGACAATTTTTCAGTTTCTAAGGTAGAAGAACTGGTTGGTGTCTGGAAATAAGCCGAGGGCTTGTATTCCAGTGTGCGTTTCGTTTCTTCTTCTTTCTTTTGTTCTCCATTTTCCACGTTTGATGTTGAGAAATGTTTGGCTCTACAGATGGCGACGTGGGCATAAAGACGATGCTTTGCCATGTGATGAAACCGCAGCATTGCCGACATCGACAACAGACACTGGAAAAGATCATAGAAGAGATTTGCTTTCAATTTGAAGATCAACAGTGTTGGAAACTTGTACTACTTGAAAAATGTATGTGACCGATATGAACATTTTGGTCGAAACCGATAATCGATATATATTGGCGGATAATCCTAATTTTCAATAGCCTAATTACAAAAACAAAAGTCTCACCACTAAAGTCATGACCTAAACACACAATTATGTTTTCATTATAATTTGTTTGATTATAATTGAGCTTTCCTATCTCTAACAGGAGAGAGCGGCGCTTGCAGCATCAAGGTCATGGGTTCGATTCCCAGGGAAAGCAAGAACTGATTAGAATTTCAGTGTGTTTCTTGAATCCATTGCAAGTCGCTTTGGATAAAAGCATCTGATAAATGCAGGAATGTAAATATAAATAATTTTAGTAGTCGATAAGGCATTTTCCTTTTTTGAAGTGATTTCAATCATATTTCAAGCAATTTAAACCATCATGATGAACATCTGAAGGGACTCAGCTGAAGGAAATTATACATTATCAGCTTTAATATATCAGCCAAATCTACTTATCGGACTGATAACGATAACGTTAAAAACAAACATATATTGGCCCTTACTGATATGGTGATGTATCCTAAGTTTGAAACACAATCACTCTTTTACCTTGAATTAAATTATTAATATATCTTTAAAAAACTGTAATACTTTGATCAAAAAAGCCAGATATAAAAAAGGGAATATGCACCGATAAATAGTTTATTCATATATATATATATATATATAAATATATATATATATATATGATGCAATATTCCAATAATCTTTTTATGGTGATATTAGATTTTTGTCTGTGCAAAATATAATAAAAATGCAATTTTATGTCACTTTTGAGTTTGATAACATTCACGGTCATTTAAAAGAAAAGAGAAGGCAAGACTTTTATTAATATAAAGGGGGTGGGGGGGGGAGTTACAGAAATTTCTAATGGCTTCTCTAATTCTTCTCTATAGTTTCCAATTCTAAATTTATAATGGCCTGTAAAAAGAAATTTATATCTATATATTTTTTTTTCCCCGTTTCGTCAAATAAGAATTGTTTACAAGAATAAAAATTGCTACATCTGAAATCCATATATAATTTCGCAAAAGTAAAGGCTTTTTATGAAATGCAGTTTTGTTAAAAATAAATTAAAGAACTAAACTTATTTCCGTGTCGAATCGTCTTTCGTTAATCATAAATTACTGCGCGTTTCTGGACAGCAGCAGAAAACATTCCTCTGTTAAACAACACAATCCGAGCGCAATCCACAGATAAACAGACACACATATACCTTCATCGCGTTGCTTCAGGAAGAGCATTAATCTGACAGACACACACACGGCAAACACACCGACGACACGCGAGTGAAGCGCGAGATTATCACGTCCTACGGAGACTCGCAGCAGACAAACATGAACCATCCGAAACCGCGCGCGCACACTCCCACTCACTCACTCTCATACACACACACACAAAATTAGTTGTTTAGAACGTTGAGAAATGAAATGTGTGGTTTTTAATAATTTGTAATAGTACACATTCAAAAAGAAGTCATGAACAGACACTTTTTATTTTTTCCGTATTCACATCTTTATTATTTAAATTAATATTTGCTAAGATATGCTTTTCTGAGCAAATTCTGGAGGGGGGAAAAAAGAAAGAAAGAAAGACATAAAGAAATGAAATGTTTACAAAAACCTCGCACTCATAAAATCTCAAGAAGGGATCAGGAACGGGAAAAGACATCGGACTCTCGAATGCATGACTTTACTGGAATACAGTCGAAGGTTTTAAGATTCATATATGTATATTATATTCCTATATTAATAGTTTGAAAAATAAAAGCTGACATGTCAGTCTCATTACTTCACAAAAGTATTCACACGCATTAGCTCGGTATATTTGGATAGAATAGTTCTGTACACATAAGGAACAGTGATATTTACATGCAGTCGACTGCCTTTGTCTCTACCAAGAACACAGCAGGACACAACAGAAGCACATAGCAGCAAATGAGGCCGGAGACGTCCATCTAAAGCTCGCCTCGCAACACCTAGTGCCGTAAAGCTGATGACGATTATCTCTAGTGAAGAGAGAAAGAGAGAGAGGCACGAGCTTCGGGGAAACACTGGGAGAGGCTCCGCTTTCTATTGCATGTACGAAATGGTTTGTGCTTCGATTGGCTTTGTTTCACACACCAGATGCGTTTCGTCTGCCGAGAAGAGGGAGTCTGGTGCGTTACTGCTGAGATACAATGTCCAAAAAGTCTTTCGCTTATAAGGGTTACGCTTTATTTGAAAGGTGTCATTGTTACAGTGTAGTGTTAATTAACGAGATATAGGGCTAGGGTTTGGTTGCATGTAATTATGCAGAATTTGGTCATTTGTAACAAGGACATTGTGAAATAAAGCATCACTCTTGTAAGTCACATTCGCAAAGATGCGTTCTCAATACTTGGGACACTTTTTCAAAAGTCTTCACACACTTTAGTCTATTTGGGCTAAACTTCCCAGTGTGTCTAACAGTAGAGAGCGGCGCTTGCAACATCAAGGTCATGGGTTCGATTCCCAGGGAAAGCAAGAACTGATATCAACGTGTTTCTTGAATGCAATGATAAAAGCGTCTGATAAATGCATGAATGTGAATGTAAAAATACTCAATGCCGATCTGAAATATTTATAAATTCTAACGTGAACGGCGCTCGGGACAGTTAAAGGCTCGGCGCTGCATCGTCACGAAAGTTAAAGCCTTGTCAATTGCAATTTTCAAGCGCAAGAAGATACGAAAGGATCTCAATTCGTTACTCGCATGATGTGGAAAGTTAGTATTACGCACAAAAACGGAGCTCTTTCATGCATTCTTGCGCTTGGAAGGACAAATTCACACAAAATTACGACAAAAACAAATGTCCGTCTCAGTGACTGATGCTAGTAAACAGTCCGTTATGTCTTAGTGAACAGTTGAGAAAGTAAATGCTCTTAAAGTGACAGCAGCCTAATATTCCTGCTGCCGTCTGTTTATAATGGGAATCAGTCACTGCTCCTGACTGAATAACTTTTATAACCTCTTCATTTCTGTACAAGCTTAAAAACATACCATATTTGTTTAGTTTTGTGCTCCACAACCTGTAGATATTTTTAAATAATTATGATGATGCAATGATGGGCCGACCGATCGAGGCGTAATAGTGTTTCACAAAGATGAAGAGTTTCATTCAAATTCATCAGACGTTTTAATCATCGCATTCAAGAAACACATTGACATTGTAATCAGTTCTTGCTTTCCCTGGGAATCAAACCCATGACCTTGATGTTGCAAGCATCGCTCTCTACTGTTAGACACACAGGAAAGCTACTAAGGATTAAACGGTTTAATTTAGACAGTGAAAACTACTTGTCTTTAATGATGTTTTACAGTTATATTATTAGACTAGCGGTTTTATCTGTGGTATTTAAATTGGAAAAAGAGAATTGTTAATTTTCACTGGTTTATCAAATGTTGGAGCCACAACTGCCTATTTCTGCAAAAACACTTTCCTGTGAGGGACATTTCCTTCAGTCACTGACCAAAAGTTAGTTTTAGGTGTTGAAGCCCGTTAACAACACAGACGAGAACTATAAAGTTATTTTAAAAAGGTAGAAAAACACTGATATATATATATAAATATAAAAGAGGAAACTTAATAATAATATAATTAAATAATTAATTTTGTACTGTAATGTAAATAAACTGCAGTGCAACATAAACAGAAAAGGGTAAAAAGGATAATGTTTAGGTCATTATTTAGTGAGTTTGTTGGGTGAAAACCCTTGCTAGAGTTCTGGAAGAATGAGTTTTGAACTTCTGAGCTGAAAGCCGGTTAGAAACCGTGTGAAGAGTTTTGATAAAGTAACCAAACTAAGTCTTGATCAATATGTTCTAGTGAGTGTGCAAACACTTTTAAGAGTCTGTGATAAAAAGGGTTGTGTAAAATGCAAAGCAGTTTGTCCCTCGTCAGAGCCTGTAGTCCGTCAGTTTTCTGGTCATGTTGGGAAAAGCATGGAAACATACGACTTGTGCAGTTTGTGTCCAAGAGAGCACACTAACACTTGACTTGAGCATCCATATCCAGTGTGATCACAGAACCAGCACTCGCTTTCTGGATTTGGTGGCCATTTACTGCACAAAGTTGCATTAAAGCTACACTATGAAAGCAAAGAAAACTGCGGAAGAGCATCGCTTTGGTTGTGCTTCGCTCTGTGCGGATGAATAACAGATAATGCTTTACTTAGAGCTACAATTTATCTGTTCAATAAAAGAGTTTCATCATCTCTGCATCACTTTTATATCTCAATCCCTCAGTTCTTCTTCTGCTGAAGCCGAGCTGATGTTGATTCTTGTTTTATTACGGGCATCTCGTTCTCTTTCCTCCGGCAGATTCTCCTCTGTTCTGCGTTTGTTTTAATCGGCTGATTTGTCCGGAGGTTTAGCAGCCCTTCTCTCTCTATGTGACAGCTAACCCCTGACCTTTGACCTCTGACCTCCCACTCCAGACACATGGCAAAGCAGCCGGAGACACTTTACTTTGTTTACGGATGTGAGGATACACTGATATTCACACGAAAAAAATTATGATAAACTCACTATCAGTACTGAAACTCATTTCTCTCTCTCACCCTCACACACACACACACACTCTCTCTCTCTAACACAACAATATAACATCACTGTAATAAATGTATTGCTCATTACTGCATCAACCAACATTAACTAAAGAGTTACCAATTGAATGCACGAAACTCCCAGTTCTTTCATCACACTGTAAATGCAGTCAAGTCAAGCGCTTTGCATTGTGGGAAATGATGCTGAGGCAGTGTGCTCTGCTGAACAGAATGCATTCGTCGTGTGTGTCGTACGCTTTCCACACTTCAGTCTCGACAACCCATCCGAACACTCCTCATGATCTCTGTGCACTTAAAACATTTAAAATGATCACTTCAAATCTACTGCATATTACATTTTTAAAGTCAAATATCCTAAATGATACTTCAGCAAGTATACATTGACACATATTCTATATGCTCTTTTTGGAAGAATGTAAAGTCAAATATAATCTGTTGACTAATTGTTGGGTTTTGGCTCAGCCGCTGTCCGTCCGTCGGTCCAGCAGCTTCATAAACCAAACCTCGCTCCGCTCACAGCATCCAGTGCACTAACATATGGACTTGTGTTTAATTCTCACTCTCTCGCTCTAGTTTACTCTACATTGCTCGAAACATAGAAAAGGGCAGAAACAACATTCAGGTGATACAGTACGTTCTGAGTGGAAATGAATGCACGTCCTCCGCCGCTGCTGTGGGCGATAGAGCGGGAGGGTTGAGCCGACCTCAAACATACTGCAAACAAGCACGTCAACACACACGCAAACCAGCTCGTGTGCACAACCATAACACTCAACGACTTCTGACGCACTGCCGCGCAAACGTTTGGGGTCGCTAGCATTTCCTTATCTTTGAAGACGCTGTCTATTCATCCATTCATTTGATCAAGTATCAGGGTTTCTACAAAAATAAACACACTGATAATAATCATAGATGTTTGTTGAGCATCAAATTACAATGATGTGGCTGAAGAAAACTCAGCTTTAATCACAGGAATAAATGACACTTTATATTATATTCGCATGAAAAACAGCTGTTTTACACTGATATAATATTATACTATTTTACTGTATTTATCATCTAATAAATTCAGCTTTAATCACAGGAATAAATTACACTTTATATTATATTCGCATGAAAAACAGCTGTTATACACTGATATAATATTATACTATTTTACTGTATTTATCATCTAATAAATTCAGCTTTAATCACAGGAATAAATTACACTTTATATTATATTCGCATGAAAAACAGCTGTTTTACACTGATATAATATTATACTATTTTACTGTATTTATCATCTAATAAATTCAGCTTTAATCACAGGAATAAATTACACTTTATATTATATTCGCATGAAAAACAGCTGTTTTACACTGATATAATATTATACTATTTTACTGTATTTATCTCTAATAAATTCAGCTTTAATCACAGGAATAAATGACACTTTATATTATTTTTGCATGAAAAACAGCTGTTTTACACTGATATAATATTACACTGTTTTACTGTATTTATCATCTAATAAATTCAGCTTTAATCACAGGAATAAATGACACTTTATATTATATTCACATGAAAAACAGCTGTTTTACTTTGCTATAACATCTCCCTGTATTTTTGATCAAATAAATGCATCCTTACAAGCAGAGGATTCTATGCAAAATCGTACCAACCCCAAAAGTTTGACCGCCAGCATTAGTTATGCACATCTGCGCACTTGTGTAAAGTATGTTCTGACCTTCCAGTCCGATAAACAAACGGCATAAACTCTCGAGACTGGCACTAAGATTTGGTCCTAATCGTGACGTGTGTGTGGCGCGAGACCTGCGCTCGTTTTCACAGATGGATTTTCTTCTTGGTGATTTATTAACAGCCTAAACCAGTAAAAACTCTCACGCCTGTTCCCCCGTAAACCCCTGAGTGCTGAGTTTCCTCTCGGCCACTGACTAGCGGCCAGCTCATCTGCACTGACCCGCTGACGACCTGCCCTCAACCCAAACGCCCGCCCTAGACCCGCAGGGCATCCTTGGACAGTCCTCGGAAGCGGTTTAGTTTTTGGATTGTACTGAATGCTATTGTAGTCGGGGCTTGAGTCAGATCTCCGTCGACTCGATCCTCTCCAGTCGGGTGGGCACCGGCCACGGCGGGGCGAGTTGGTGCAGCTCCGGCAGCTTCTTCTCCTCCACCGGCGGGGTCGGAGAGGTCAGCGATATGGACACAGACACGGGCGGCTCGGGCAAGGCCAGGCTCGGCGCGCTCATCTGGGCTCCCAGCTTGTCCACGCGCTCCTCCAGCGCCTGGTTCTTCTGCAGCATCTCCACGTAGCTGAGCTGCAGCTGCGCCTGGTACTTCAGCACCCGCTCCTTCTCGTCCTGCCAGGTCTGCCGCTCCTGGGCGAAGGTGAGCGCCTGCCGCTCGCGCTGCTGCCGCTCCAGACGCAGCTCGCCCTGCAGACGCTCCAGCTGCCGCCGCAGGTCGCCCGACTCCTGCCACTGCACCTTGGAGTCGTCGCTCTGCAGCGTGAGCAGCCGGTCGGGCGCCGGGAGCGCCGGGAGGGACGTGGGCGTCTCCGGAGGGGACAGAAGATGCTCTCGGCTCCGGGAGACCACCAGCTGACCCATGTCGGATAGACTGGGCTCGCTGGCACGACTGGAGCTGCTGCTGAGTTCACTGAGGGCCTTCTTCAGACGCGCCACCTCCGTCTCAAACGCGCTCAGCTTGTCCCGCAACACCGTGACCTGCAGAAAAGGCATTGCATTTAGACAATGTATCAAATCAAACACACACATGCAAGCCCTGCATCTGCTTTCCTGTAGATCAATCAATAGAGCTTGCAACATCAAGGTCATGGGTTCGATTCCCAGGGAAAGCAAGAGCTGATTAGAATGTCAATGTGTTTCTTGAATGCGATGATAAAAGCAGCTGATAAATGCTTGAATGTACCGTATTTTCCCGCATATATCCTGTGGGTTATACCAGATTTTACAAACCCAGCGAGGGGTGCGGGTTATATACGGGTGCGGGTTATATAAGGGTGCGGGCTATATCACACATTTTTTAACATAAGAGTATTTCAGTACATTTGTTACGCCCCTAAGGACATAAGGGTTTTTTGCGGTATTTTCTCTCTCTTGCAAGGGTTGTTGTTTTTGTCCTCTATCACTCTGACAGCTGCACTGATAGGCTGTCTGACCTGTCAATCATGCAAGACGACGTGATTGGCTGTGCTGCATGAGGGCGGGCTCTTCTCATCTCATCCGATGATCAACACCTGTAGAATCGCTTCTTAAGGGACGAGCGCAGCGGGAGACACTGCTTTTCTGTTCTGGTTCTGACTTGTGTTTGTATTGTGTGAATTTCACGCACAAGCACTGTGTACGAGCTGAACAGTTATGATAATTGACGTCATGTGAGCAACATTTGAAATTCGAAATGTGATCTTACACAAAAAAGTTCATCAATCTATGGGTGCGGGCAGGGGCGTCACTAGCCCCTTTTTAGGGGGGCTTCAGCCCCCCTAAACTTCTGCCCAGCCCCCCTAAAAAATATATTTGATTAATAAATTTTTGATCGCTTCAGTCCCCTTTAAAAAAACTCATTTGAAACGGCGGCAAGCTGCGTCAAGTTTCGGCTCCTCCCCTTATCTGAGTCTGCTTGGTTTTAGCGCATTTTTCAATCTGCAGGGGCGCCGAGCAGAGTGAACATCAAGGTGTGTGTCGTGTGTGCGTGCATTTATTGATAGATTGCTAATGCTATGATATTACACCTGCATCGGTGCAGTTCTTTGTCATAAATGCATTGCAGTTTACATAATGTAATCATGGAATAGTGGATTGCAGTAAGGTTAGTAGCATACCACCCTACCCTAATAGTCAAATAATATTTTTTTAATCATACCCTTATTGGGGGCTGAGCCCCCCTAAAATCAAAATCCTAGAATCGCCCCTGGGTGCGGGTTATGCCAACGATTTTACCCAAAACCCAAAACCCGCTGGCTATATGAGTGTGCGGATTATCTGCGTCTGCGGGTTATATGTGGGAAAATACGCATTAAACAAAATAATAATAATGTCTAAATTTATAGATCAAAATCATTTTTTATGAAAAGATGCAATTTTTCTTCCCAAATCATGCAGCCCTGATAAAAAGTATAAAAATATATTGATTTACTCAATGCTACAAAGAAGAATAGAATGATGTCACTTTTTTCAAATTTTTCCTTTTTTCTTTTTAAAGGAGGGGGGAAATCAAGCTTCGCAAAATATTATGATATAAAATGTTTGTTCAAGTCGACATTTAGATTATGAAATAGCTTCATGTTAAGTGCAGTCGAGAAGGTCACGACCCCTGAGTGACCCCCTGTTTATAAGCTTTCATGCGTCTCTAACAGTAGAGAGCGGCGCTTGCAACATCAAGGTCATGGGTTCGATTCCCAGGGAAAGCAAGAACTGATTAGAATGTCAATGTGTTTCTTGAATGCAATGATAAAAGCGTCTGATAAACGCATGATGCTGTGATGATGAACGTCAGTTATTGCATCCAGTCATTCCTCCGGACGGACGGACGGCGTCTCCGGTCAGTACCTCGGCCAGCATGGTCTGCAGTTCGGCCTCGCATCGCTCCAGCTCCAGGGTTTTGGTGCAGAAGGATTCTTTGAGGCTGATCTCGGCCTCCTCTCGCTCTCTCAGCTGGGCGTTCAGCTCCTTCAGCTGACCCCTGAGGGCCACCATCTCTCCGGCGCGCTGCGTCACCTCGTTCTGACTGTCCCGCAGCTGCTGCTTCAGCAGAGAGATCTCGCCCGCCTTCTGACACACCTGCTCACACACACACACACACACACACTCATCAGATACTGCTCAAAATGTGTGTACAGAAGTTTTTCCATGACATCGATGATAATTGCTGAGAGGCTAGAAACTGCTATCAACAGCAAATGAGCAAACTATCTGATGAATGCATGTATAATATTAAAAAAAAAATGTATATAATATAATCTCTTATTCTATAGAATATTTGACCAAAAATATTGCATTTTGAATCAAGTTTGGTAACGAGTAATCAGCCTCAATTCGTTTTAAGCAGGAAGTCACTTCAATAAACCTGGATTGAAACATGTTTGTTTGCTGCACACACTCTCTATCTCTCTCTCACACACACCCGTTCTCACACACTCTCTTTCTCACACTCTCACACACACACACACACACACACTTTCTCTCGCATTCTGTCTCTCTCTCTATTATTCTTCTCCTCAAAACCGTTGACTGTAACTTGTCCTACAGCTTTAGTGCCACAAACCCCAAACTCGGCTCAGACCTTCAAAATATAGTGAAGTTAGTGTGCTATATCTTTAAGGGATCGGACTTGCAGTTTTCCTAAAAATGCAGCCGAAAGAGCAGAAAAATCCCATTGACTTTCATTGCGGAATGTTCAGAATGAGCAAAGAGATTCAAAGACCAACTGTCAAAATTCAAATCTAAACACTGCAGCAGTTGAGAGTCAGTGCAGGGGCGTGTCTATAACTGTCTCTCATCCAATGAGAATCAGTGATGCTGCCATCCTACCTACTATTTCTAATCCTGGACAGGAAACAGGAAGTGCTTCCTGTTTCCTTCCCTTCATGTTTCATCGTAACTTACATAAGGATTGTATTGAATGTAATTCTACATCACAATATTATACACTCACGGGGGGCGGCTCCTTTTAATCAGGCAACCAATGAGTGTCTCAAGATCACTATGAAGCCACTCCCTAACAACCAAACAGAGTACCGTAGAAACCGTTTAACAAGACATATATCTCTAAATCTGAATGTCGTAGAGACATGGGGTTCGGCACTATTGACTCATGCTAGCAAACAGGACTGTCAACATGCTACACATGCTAGCAGTGAATAGCTACATGCTAATAGTGATTAGCTAAGTGTTAAATTGTGTTAAGAATGCAACATAGAAACTACCAATAACACCTCAACTAGCAACACAGCTAGCAACTGCCTAGCAACCCCCCCAAAACCCTCGTAACACCCTAGCAACCACCCTGGATTGTCTAGCAACACCCTAGCAAGAAAAAAACCCACAAAGGTTACCCTAGAAACTGCTAGGCAACACCCTAACAACCACCTCGTATATCCTATCAACTGCCTAGCAACCACCCAAAATACCCTAGCAACATGTTAACAACCACCCAAGATACCTTCGCAACACCATAGCAACCATCCCAGTTACCCTAGCAAACACCCAGGATACCACAACAACTGCTTAGCAACACCCTAGCAACCACTATGATTACCCTAACATCCACCTAAAAACACCCTAGCAACCACCTAGGATACCCTAACAACTGCTTAGCAACACCCTAGCAACCACTCTGGTTACCATAGCAACCACCTAGCAACCACCCCAGATACCCTAGCAACTGCCTAGCAACCACCCAGAACACCTTAGCAACCTGTTAATTTCTGATCATTCATGGCAAAAAATGGTAGTTAACTTTCAATTGTGCTATCAACATGCTAAATTAAAGTTCCTGGTGCGACGTTCTTTGGGGGTGCATTGCGGTCGTCTTGTGCAGCTGGCGATATGTGCTTTCACTTTCATTTTCACAGTCGGCATTTTAACCAATTGAAAATCTGAGGGGGCCGGACATGTAAATGAGGGGGCCCAGGCCCACCCAGGCCCCACCCCCCCACCCCGTGGTTACGCCACTGACACACTCTCTCCCTCACATACACTCTCTCTCACAGACACACACACACACACACATTCTCTCTCAAACAGACACTCTGTCTCTCTCTCACACACACACACACACACACACACACATACACTCTCTCTCTCTCTGCATGAATATTGTTGCTGTTTCAGCATGTGATTGCACATAATTTGGCTCATTCCTGCAGATTTTTGAAATATTTAGAGAGATGTTTGTTAGTGCATTGGTTACAGACGTTCTCGTGACTGACTGACCTCCCACTTGGTCTCCTCCAGTCTGGGCAGGATATCGGCCTGCTCCTTCCTGAAGTCCAGGCACTTCTTCTCCAGCTCCTCTCTCTGTGCGAGCAGCAGCGTCATCTCGTCCTGCAGCCGGCGCTTGTCCTGCTGGAGGCGGCTGATCTGGGCCTGCAGGGCCTGCTGGGAGCGCTGGGCGCGCCGGGTCACCTGCTGCAGACGCCCGGCGTAGTTCTGCCGCAGATCCTCCATCTCCCGCTCCCACACGCGCTGCTTCTCCTCGAACACCTGCACGATGGCGGCCTCGCTCTGGTCCAGGTTACGCCGCATGTGAATCACCTGTCACGAGGACTCTTGATTTCATTCTCAAACCATTGTAATTCATAATGCAACGTATTTTAAGCTTTGCTGAAACGTCTAGATCTAGATGCATGACTAATAACACATTCACACAGACACTTGAAGGAAACCTCAGGAAAACACCCAAAAGTCCTACGGTTTGTTTAAAAATATAACAATATAAAAATACATGTAGGAATGCATGAGTATAAAGATCAATATAAAAAGATTATAAATTTTTTCACCACAAAAATAGCTGGTTTATATATAAATCAAACAATATTTCCCTGCTAAACAAAAGACATTGGCAGATGAAAATGTTCCATTAATGAATTATTTTCACATTTTGTTTTGGGATCAGATCTTCAAAAGTCACACCCAATGAAAAATCTAAAAATATTCAATGGTCTATGCAAAAATAAAGAAACTTAATAAGGATGTTAAAAAATATATATTATAAATATATATATATATATAAAAATCAAAATCAAATGTGTCTGCAAAATTCAATAAAGTATCAAATGCGCAAAATTAAATAATATAAATGGCGTATAACAAATTAAATAAATATCCAAAGGTACATAATTTAAAAAAAAAGAATTAAATAATCCAAATGGTGAATATAAAATTAATTAAATAAAATATCCAATAGTTTATACACATTCAATAAAATAAATAAAATATAAAATATGTAAAATGAAATAAATATAAATCCAATGTATACAAACAAAATATCCAATGGTGTATATACAATTAAATTAATGAATTAAACATCCAATGGTGTAAATTAAATGTAATAAAAATAAAACTACAAAATTAAAGAAAAAGCAAACACTATCCTCCAATGCAAACATTAAAATAATCTTAATTTTGGTCATCGATTATAAACTATTTCTAGTGAGGACTAAAAAAGCTTCAGCAAACATTACAGAGCAACTTTAAATAAAGAGTCAATGGAACTTGCATCTTATCCTCCATGTATAATAATGTCTACCAATCATAAAATGCTAATATATTAAATATAAGTTGTGTCACCTTACTTACTTCTTGTTCTCTCTCCCACAGTCGGTCCTCCAGGTCCTGAATGACGTCGTCGGAGGACGGGGAAGGTCGCAGGGGCGCGGGCGCGTCGCTCAGGTGACTGAGGCGCTGGTACGAGGACGAGCTCTTGCCCGAGGACGAGCGGCCGCTGTCGGAGGCACTGAGGCCGTTCTGATAGCCCGGCTTGTCCAGTTTGTCCAGGACGACGGTGCCCAGCCGGTTGATGTGGCTGGTGGAGGCACTGAGGGGTCCGAGGGCGGGGGGCGGCCCGTAGCTCGAGCCCGTGTAGGTGGGCAGGCTGGTCAGAGAGTTCCTCCCGGAGTCCGACAGACTGCCCTGCCCGGCCCGGCCTGCGCCCGCGTGCGTCCCTCGGCTGCCAGGACTGTCCTGGTCCCACTGCGGCCCGGACGCGTTCGGACCGGCCTTCTCGCCTCCGCCGCTGCCGCCTCCGCCTGGACCCGCGGCCGTTCCCGAGCCGGTCTGAACGGGACACACCAGGTTCTGCATGGAGTGAAAGCTCTTGGGCACCACGGGTTTGAAGGCGGACGGACGCACCAGAGAGTCATTCGTCTGGAACCACAGAAACTCACCATGATTTACAGTAATACCTTGAGATACGAGCGCCCCGACATAAGAGTATTCCGATAGTTTTGAGATACGAGTAAATATTTGAGATACGAGCAGGTTACAGACACCGACTCTAGAGATGTTCAGCACTCGGAGCAGAAAAATGACTTCAAAGTCTTTTGCAGTTTATTTTATGCTCAATGAAAGTTCCTCCTCAAGAATCATCGATTCTTGCAAGCCTTCCAGCACATGTTTGCTTTGAGATACGAGTAAATATTTCAGATGCGAGCAGCTTCCAGACGCTAGAGGTGTTCAGCACTCGCAGCAGCTTTATGGGTAATTGCATATGATCTCCACTAGAGGCAGCTTGGTTTTACAGCGGGGGTTACCGGGGGCAACGAGTGATTCACCAGTATTAAGCTGGGAGCAGCACGAGTTATGAGTGAAGAAACACTACACTGCATTATCCACGTAATCTACGTTATCCCTCCTCCTTATTTTATTTTATATCACAGGAATCCTTATATACTATAATTTTCTGGAAAGGAGGGCTGGAAAGGATTCATTTTTTTCTGTTATTTTTTATGGGAGACATGATTTGAGATAAGAGCAACTCGAGTTACGAGCTCGTCCTGGAACGGATTATACTCGTATCTCAAGGTATTACTGTACACAATTTACATTCACATTCCTGCGTTTATCAGCTGCTTTTATCATTGCATTCAAGAAACACATTGACATTCTAATCAGTTCTTGCTTTCCCTGGGAATCAAACCCATGACCTTGACGTTGCAAGCGCCACTCTCTACTGTTAGACACACAGGAAAGCCTGCTATCTAATAATAATAATAATAATGATGATTTTTAATATGTTTAGAAAAGTTGCTTTACTAGAAACAGAAGGCAATCATACAGGAATACAGTAGAACCCCGACTTACGAAATTAATCCGTTCCGAGGTTGGTTTCGTATGTCGAACTTTTCGTATGTCCGTCAGGCTTTTACATGTAAATTGCCTAATCCGTTCCAAGCTCTACAAAAACATCATATTCAGCATGGGATGAAGCGCATCCCAGCTCCATACTTCTCAATAATCTCCCTTTTCGACTCAATGAAAAGCACCCTCTTCTTCCCTTTGACTTCAGCAACAATCTTCACATCCATGGTGGGTGATTAGAAAAAAGTTTATGCTAACAGAAGAGGGTGGTGGGAGCGATGCTGACCAATAGGAGAGCAGGATTGTAAAAAGTGTTCCCCTTCTTACATGGACTATTCCAGCCATCCCTGTCATTCAGTGCGAAATGGACTATTCCAAACTTTCCCTCGGAGTTCAGGAAGTGTCGTGACAGAAGAGAGTTGATGGATGATTAAGGTAAAAGACATCGGCTGAAGATTGTATATATAGTTTATTGAGTGAAATACAGGGAATTAGTGCCAATCGTTGAGGTTTTATCGATCTATGCACCTTTAATAAACACCAGTTTTGGATCATTCCCTGAGTGAGACATCATTGTTCTGACCGGACAAACTGTAGTCTTCATCCAACCCGAACCAAAATCAGCGCGAATATCAAAACAAAACTCGGAAATTGTCGCCTCACAGAGATTTCGTTTTTCGCATCTCGATCATTTTGTCGTAACTCGGGCGGAAAAAACCCCGAAATCTTTTATCGTATGTCGAACTTTTCGTACGTAGAGCGTTTCGTAAGTCGGGGTTCTACTGTATAGGGAACAAAGGAAACAAAGTTTGTTATAACAAAGGAAGGAAGAGAAGAAGTGTGTGTGTACCTGAGCATGCTCGAGCTTTCCAGAGACGGGCAGGATGTTGGGAGGGTTGTGATGATCGGGTTTGGCTTTGCTCTTGTCCTTGTGCTGCGGTGGAGCTTGATGGCTGCCGTTCTTGTCGTTGTTCAGCACGATGTTGTTCCCGCACAAGTCCAGACTCTCTCCCCGCCGGTGCCCGTCTCTCCGCGCTCCGTTGGCGAACACCACGTTGGTCACCAGCCTCTCGCCGTTGACCGTCTGCTGCCGGTTGGCGTTGTGAGGCACGGCGCGCTCCGGGTCGGCGTGATTGCGGGCGTAGTCCCTTTCGTCGGCGGAGACGCCCTTGGTCTTGGTGCTCGGGCCGGGGATGCGGTCGGCGCTGAAGCTGCGGTCATCCAGGCGGCGGCGGGCAGAGGCGGGAGGCGGTGCGGCCGCCAGGGGGCCGTTAGGGGTGGTGCGGGTGCCCACGCTGCGCATCGTGATGGGCCGCTGACTGGAGGCCCCGCTCCCTACGCTGCCCATGCCAGGAGCCTCGAGCGCTTCACTCCGCCGCCCACAGCGCCAGCACACGGGGGCATGAAGGGGAAGTGAGCCGGGTCACACACACACACACTGCAACACAACACAGTCTTACAGTAAAACAGTGTAATATTATATCAGTGTAAAACAGCTGTTTTCTATGTGAATATATAGTAAAGTGTCATTTATTCCTGTGATTAAAGTTGAATTTATTAGATGATAAATACAGTAAAACAGTGTAATATTATATCAGTGTAAAACAGCTGTTTTCTATGTGAATATATAGTAAAGTGTCATTAATTCCTGTGATTAAAGCTGAATTTATTAGATGATAAATACAGTAAAACAGTGTAATATTATATCAGTGTAAAACAGCTGTTTTCTATGTGAATATATAGTAAAGTGTCATTTATTCCTGTGATTAAAGCTGTATTTTCATCATCATTACTCCAGTCTTCAGTGTCACATGATCAAGATTATTTTGAAAAACAGATTTTTGTGATGCATTTTATTTTTCAGGATTGTTTGATGAATAGAAAGAAAAAGAAAATAAATCTTTACTCTCACTTTGAATCAACAACAACATAAAAATCTTACTAACGCCAAACTTTTGAATAGTGGTGGGAATATTTGCATGTATAAAGATGACAGACAGACAATATAGCTTTAAATAAACGACATACGTGCGTGCATTGAGAATTATAAAAGCAGAACTGATTCCTCCTCATGTTAAACGATTATCAGACCTCTCAAAACCCGACTGCAAGTTCTCATGCCAACAGATGAAAGAAGGACTCTAAAGAGCTTCTCCAGATACGAGTCTCTCGATACGCATGTAAACATCCACACGGATGTGCTTTGGTAAAACTGCACCCTGACCAAGATGATATCTGGAGTTAAACATTAACCACCCAAACAGAAAAACTAATGACAAACTAATCTTCTTCTTTTTGTTCTTGCTGTAAATCATAAACTCATTTATGAATTGCGATACAAGTATAGCTGAAGAGATTTCAATGAGTTTCTTAAAGGTGCAGGAAGCAATTTTTGAAAAACGCTGTTGAAAAGCATTAGGGAGCGTGTGATGGTGTAGGAGAGAGAGTGAGCAAGAGGGAGATGGAAGGAAGGCTGTCGAAAGAGAAAGGGATACGATCAGGCAAGAGCAAGTTTGAGCTTCAGCAAGAACCAATGATGTTCATTCTCGTGTTACGAGTCACGTTTGAGCTTCAGCGAGAACCAATGAGGTTCATTCTCGTGTTACGCGTCACGTTTGATCTTCAGCAAGAACCAATGAGGTTCATTCTCGTGTTACGCGTCACGTTTGATCTTCAGCAAGAACCAATGAGGTTCATTCTCGTGTTACGAGTCACGTTTGAGCATCAGCAAGAACCAATGAGGTTCATTCTCGTGTTACGCATCACGTTTGATATTCAGCGAGAACCAACGAGGTTCATTCTCGTGTTACGCGTCACGTTTGAGCATCAGCAAGAACCAATGAGGTTCATTCTCGTGTTACGCATCACGTTTGATATTCAGCGAGAACCAACGAGGTTCATTCTCGTGTTACGCGTCACGTTTGAGCTTAAGCAGAACCAACAAGGTTCATTCTCGTGTTACGCGTCACGTTTGAGCTTCAGCAGGAACCAATGAGGTTCATTCTCGTGTTACGCGTCACGTTTGAGCTTCAGCAGAACCAACAAGGTTCATTCTCGTGTTACGCGTCACGTTTGAGCTTCAGCAGGAACCAATGAGGTTCATTCTCGTGTTACGCGTCACGTTTGATATTCAGCAAGAACCAATGAGGTTCATTCTCGTGTTACGAGTCACGTTTGAGCTTCAGCGAGAACCAATGAGGTTCATTCTCGTGTTACGCGTCACGTTTGATCTTCAGCAAGAACCAATGAGGTTCATTCTCGTGTTACGAGTCACGTTTGAGCATCAGCAAGAACCAATGAGGTTCATTCTCGTGTTACGCATCACGTTTGATATTCAGCGAGAACCAACGAGGTTCATTCTCGTGTTACGCGTCACGTTTGAGCTTAAGCAGAACCAACAAGGTTCATTCTCGTGTTACGCGTCACGTTTGAGCTTCAGCAGGAACCAATGAGGTTCATTCTCGTGTTACGAGTCACGTTTGAGCTTCAGCAGAACCAACAAGGTTCATTCTCGTGTTACGCGTCACGTTTGAGCTTCAGCAGGAACCAATGAGGTTCATTCTCGTGTTACGAGTCACGTTTGAGCTTCAGCGAGAACCAATGAGGTTCATTCTCGTGTTACGCGTCACGTTTGATATTCAGCAAGAACCAATGAGGTTCATTCTCGTGTTACGAGTCACGTTTGAGCTTCAGCGAGAACCAATGAGGTTCATTCTCGTGTTACGCGTCACGTTTGATCTTCAGCAAGAACCAATGAGGTTCATTCTCGTGTTACGAGTCACGTTTGAGCATCAGCAAGAACCAATGAGGTTCATTCTCGTGTTACGCATCACGTTTGATATTCAGCGAGAACCAACGAGGTTCATTCTCGTGTTACGCATTACGTTTGAGCTTCAGCAGAACCAACGAGGTTCATTCTCGTGTTACGCATCATGTTTCATATTCAGCGAGAACCAACGAGGTTCATTATCGTGTTACGCGTCACGTTTGATATTCAGCGAGAACCAACGAGGTTCATTATCGTGTTACGCATTACGTTTGAGCTTCAGCAGAACCAACGAGGTTCATTCTCGTGTTACGCATCACGTTTGATATTCAGCGAGAACCAACGAGGTTCATTATCGTGTTACGCGTCACGTTTGATATTCAGCGAGAACCAACGAGGTTCATTCTCGTGTTACGCGTCACGTTTGATATTCAGCGAGAACCAACGAGGTTCATTCTCGTGTTACGCGTCACGTTTGAGCTTCAGCGAGAACCAACGAGGTTCATTCTCGTGTTACGCATCACGTTTGATCTTCAGCAAGAACCAACGAGGTTCATTCTCGTGTTACGCATCACGTTTGATCTTCAGCAAGAACCAACGAGGTTCATTCTCGTGTTACGCGTCACGTTTGATATTCAGCGAGAACCAACGAGGTTCATTCTCGTGTTACGCATCACGTTTGATCTTCAGCAAGAACCAACGAGGTTCATTCTCGTGTTACGCGTCACGTTTGAGCTTCAGCAAGAACCAACGAGGTTAATTCTCGTGTTACGCGTCACGTTTGAGCTTCAGCGAGAACCAACGAGGTTCATTCTCGTGTTACGCGTCACGTTTGAGCTTCAGCGAGAACCAACGAGGTTCATTCTCGTGTTACGCGTCACGTTTGAGCTTCAGCGAGAACCAACGAGGTTCATTATCGTGTTACGCATCACGTTTGATCTTCAGCAAGAACCAATGAGGTTCATTATCGTGTTACGCATCACGTTTGATCTTCAGCAAGAACCAACGAGGTTCATTCTCGTGTTACGCGTCACGTTTGAGCTTCAGCGAGAACCAATGAGGTTAATTCTCGTGTTACGCATCACGTTTGATCTTCAGCAAGAACCAATGAGGTTCATTCTCGTGTTACGAGTCACGTTTGAGCATCAGCAAGAACCAATGAGGTTCATTCTCGTGTTACGCATCACGTTTGATATTCAGCGAGAACCAACGAGGTTCATTCTCGTGTTACGCGTCACGTTTGAGCTTCAGCGAGAACCAATGAGGTTAATTCTCGTGTTACACGTCACGTTTGATCTTCAGCAGAACCAATGAGGTTCATTCTCGTGTTATGCGTCACGTTTGATCTTCAGCAGAACCAACGAGGTTCATTATCGTGTTACGCATCACGTTTGATCTTCAGCAAGAACCAACGAGGTTCATTCTCGTGTTACGCGTCACGTTTGAGCTTCAGCGAGAACCAATGAGGTTCATTCTCGTGTTACACGTCACGTTTGAGCATCAGCAAGAACCAATGAGGTTCATTCTCGTGTTACGCGTCACGTTCGAGCTTCAGCGAGAACCAATGAGGTTCATTCTCGTGTTACGCGTCACGTTTGAGCTTCAGCAGAACCAATGAGGTTCATTCTCGTGTTACGCGTCACGTTTGAGCTTCAGCAGAACCAATGAGGTTCATTCTCGTGTTACGCGTCACGTTTGAGCTTCAGCAAGAACCAATGAGGTTAATTCTCGTGTTACGCGTCACGTTTGAGCTTCAGCGAGAACCAATGAGGTTAATTCTCGTGTTACGCGTCACGTTTGAGCTTCAGCGAGAACCAACGAGGTTCATTCTTGTGTTACGCGTCACGTTTGAGCTTCAGCGAGAACCAATGAGGTTCATTATCGTGTTACGCATCACGTTTGATCTTCAGCAAGAACCAATGAGGTTCATTATCGTGTTACGCATCACGTTTGATCTTCAGCAAGAACCAACGAGGTTCATTATCGTGTTACGCATCACGTTTGATCTTCAGCAAGAACCAATGAGGTTCATTCTCGTGTTACGCGTCACGTTTGAGCTTCAGCGAGAACCAATGAGGTTCATTCTCGTGTTACGCATCACGTTTGATCTTCAGCAAGAACCAATGAGGTTCATTCTCGTGTTACGCGTCACGTTTGAGCTTCAGCGAGAACCAATGAGGTTCATTATCGTGTTACGCATCACGTTTGATCTTCAGCAAGAACCAATGAGGTTCATTCTCGTGTTACGCGTCACGTTTGATCTTCAGTAAGAACCAATGAGGTTAATTCTCGTGTTACGCATCACGTTTGATATTCAGCGAGAACCAACGAGGTTCATTCTCGTGTTACGCGTCACGTTTGAGCTTCAGCGAGAACCAATGAGGTTAATTCTCGTGTTACACGTCACGTTTGAGCATCAGCAAGAACCAATGAGGTTCATTCTCACGTTACGCGTCACGTTTGATCTTCAGCAGAACCAATGAGGTTCATTCTCGTGTTACGCATCACGTTTGATCTTCAGCAAGAACCAATGAGGTTCATTCTCGTGTTACGCGTCACGTTTGAGCTTCAGCGAGAACCAATGAGGTTAATTCTCGTGTTACACGTCACGTTTGAGCATCAGCAAGAACCAATGAGGTTCATTCTCGTGTTACACGTCACGTTTGAGCTTTAGCAGAACCAATGAGGTTCATTCTCGTGTTACGCATCATGTTTGAGCTTCAGCAGAACCAATGAGGTTAATTCTGGTGTTACGAGTCACATTTGAGCTTCTCAAGAACCAAAGAACCTTCGTCCAACTGCCTAGCAACAGCATAGCAACCATCCAGAACACCCTAGAAACCACCTAGCTACACCTTATAAACTGTCTTGAAAACCTTAGAAACTCCTTAGCAACCACTCAGTTCAACCTAGTACACGAGTGCTGAGTTTTGCCACTACAAGCACCACTCACATTCTTCTGCAAGAGGTCTGTTCTTGCGTGTCAATCATGCTGAGCTTGACATTCTGTTTGCTGATCAATGTTTTTATGTGAATAAAAGCCTAAATTCAATCGTTCATCATATAATGCGATCAAGTCGCTCCAGAAAATCTGTAGTAAACTGCTTGATTCTTACGGAATTGTTTAACAAGCTCTTCGTGAACTTTTCGAAGTGTCAAAAGCAGTAGTTGCGTAACTGTCAACTGAGCGACGGAAATCGCATTAAAAGTCTAACGAGTTTGAAGCAACATGAGGGTGAGTGAATGATTACAAAATTTTCATTTTTGGGTCAACTATCCCTTTAAAGAAAAGGAAATAAATAGGCGGAAATCAATAGTTCATGCATGACATTCTTGACACAAGGATAAATTAGTGTCGCAAGCAACAATGCATCAATATAACAGTAAGAATACAGCAACACTCAACATTAAAAATGAACGCTCTCATACATGAATACATCATGGCATTTTGATAAACACAGGCACTTTCTACCGTGCTGCATGTCCGACATCATTGCTTTCTGTATTAGCACACAAGCACACAAGCTCTACTCTTCTCTGAACTATCCTGAAGGTGTGCAGTAGCATCACTGGTCCAGCAGAGCCACCATTACTGGATCAGATCAGCACTGGCACGTGCCTCTACTACCCTCCACCACAGTCACTCACTCACTGGCATTACATCATCGCTCACATGCTTCATATATCCAACACATACACGCTTCAACACTGTCGTAATCAGCGCAGAACATGCAGAAACGCAAACATGCATCAGACTCGCGCGCCGCACTTGCAGTAAAAACAGGAGATGGAGGCCTGTACACAAACAGCCCTCGTGCTTCACAGATGACATCCCACAATAAAACCGCATCTTCATCTTCCCATCAGTGAACGGGCCTGTGATGCAACTACCCGATGCATTCAATAGCCTGCGTTCATCATAACACCATAAAACACTGCATGCCTCCATTTAACGACGCGCACAATGGAGATCCACCTGATTAAACCGCACATCGCATTACATAATGCGCGTTACATGCAGAAAGATGCATCGCCGCATCCGCATCCTCCATGACAACCGCAGCATCCAGCGCCTCCATCACTCACACACACTCACTGTCTCACCGCGGGTCCGTCCGTCCGTCCGTCTGTCCGCTCGGATGCTGCTCTGCCGCTGCGAACCGACGCGCGTTGCGCTGCCGCTGACGCCCGCGACGGAGGTGGAGTGCGCGCGCGCGAGAGGGGGCGCGCATCAGCTGAGAGACACACCCACCCGCGACACGCCCCTTTTGGACGCGGACGACCACGCCCCCTTCATGCACATTATTGAAATGTAATGTAATATAATATAATGTAATATATTGTAATACAGTATAATATAATTTAATTTAATATAATATCTTGTAATACAGTATAATTTAATATAATATAATGTAAAATAATATAATATAATATAATGTAATGTAATACAATATAATATAACATAATAATACACTAAAGCCCGGAGACCAGTAGGGGTCACAAGGGAGTGACAGGAAAATGGTAATAGGGGAGCGCGGGGCACAAAGTAACGCGGGGTAAATAGTAACACAGACTTTTTAGACAGTTGCACGGTCTTAAATGTGACGTGCTAACGGGCTTTTCATCACACTGTTTGCACACGTCTTCTGACCATCTTTCGAGAAATTTCAGCGAAATTTGGATGAGAACCACAGGAAAAACTCTTTTGAAAGCATGAAAATATTTTTTGTTATAGTAGTTGTTTTTCGATTTTCAAAGAATGTGTGAAAGTATGTTAGTCCAATCTTATATTGTTATGATTACCATCTTCTTGGCTAAAAGACGGTACCATTTTGAAAGATGTGAAAAACACATAGTGACTGCTAGCCGGTCCTGAAGTGAACACGACACCGCGGGGTTAGTTGTAACGCGGTGTTACAACTAAGCCGTATTGAATAGGCTGCATCAATAATCATATATTTTGCATTGTATTAACCTATTAAAACGTTTTTCATGTCATTACATTGTTCAAAGCATAACAATGTAATAAATAAAAGAAAAATATATATTCCATTCATAAGTTATGCTTATAATCATTAAGACTAAACTATTATTAAAGAAATAAAAATACGCCAATGAACACCCATTGGATAACATGGTGTTACAACGAGCCCCGCACACGGGGTAAGTTGTCACATTTCACTCCTTGCGCTTTTGGTGATACTGCGCAGAAACCGTAGGTCCGACGAACATCAAACCAGTGCTCATTTGTAGGAGAGGCTTGTGTTTTTGTTTGTATAAAAGTATAGTTTGTATAACCCAATTACTTTGTTCATTATTTGGCTAAAACCAAAAAGTGTTACGTTTGTCCCCGCGCTCCCCTAAATAATAATATTAAATTATATTATTAATTAATAATATTAATAATAAATAAATAACAATACATTTAACAGTACATTATAATAGTGAGTAGAAAATATATGTAACTTCACAGACTTATTTGACATTTATAATGTTTTGGTCACAATTATCTTCATTTCAACCTTTTTTTTAATGAATCCGACTTTTCATTTTTACAGCGTGTTTTCAGCTTCAACCCTAAGCCCCTTTTCATAAGGTGTAATATAAGTCTCGGTGTCCCCAGAATCATTTATTATGTGTTGTAAATGAGCGGAAGGAAAAACATGCTGTTTTCCTGCATGTGCCTTTAAATGCAAATGAGCTGCTTTTTCCAGAAGTGGGCTGTGCCTTTACACTCCGATCCTCTGCCAAACACTACAACACACGTTTGATTTCATGTTCCTCTCTCTCGCTGCAGTTCTTCTTCATCATGAACGTTTATGATCTGCAAGTGTTTTAAAGTCATATCAGTCTAAACGTTTGATATCTGCTTTTCTGACGCACAGAAACAGCGTCTCGTGAGGATTAAACTCTTTCACGACTTATTACGCTTAAACGGCCAAATACACACAAAGTTCACATGAACACAGTTATGTGTGTGAACGACAACAGCAGGAAAGAAACTGCATGTGTGTATCAGATCTGTTTGTTAAAGTGAATCAGCGTAATAAACAAAACCTGCTGCTATCCGTTGTTTTCACGTGACGTCATCGAAACTTGCGTACCGGCATATCCGCCATTTTGATTCCCTATGCAAAGCAACGACAAAGCTTGTATATTCAAAACTTATGCTCACAAATGCCTATCTGTGGAATTTTTGGATGTTCAAATAGGCCAGGAGTAAGTACAGATGTAAGATTTTTTAAACTTCCAAAAGTGATAACTGGACAATGTGAAAGAACACGAATTTTGTCAGAAGAAAGGCGACATGTATGGAAAGCTGCGATCACAGGGCTGATATTCAGACTGAAGAAAAATGGAATAGAACGATCATATGCTCTAAACATTTTGTGGGGGTAAGTTTAAATGTATTGACAATATTTAATATGTTTAGAAGCTGCAATTTATACCAAAAGTAAAAATGTGTTACAGTCGACAGACAATAACCCACCCCACCCACTTTGTCCTAATTAGTAACTTTCCCCAAAATGCTTTCGTAACTCAATAAACTTAACCTTTAGCAGTATTTGACATTCCTTTACCTTTTGTTTATTGTTATAAATTGGAAACATATTCAACAATTAAAATAATACAAGTTAAATTCAACCAATTTGTCTAACGTCCTTTATATTGAAATTCGATTCAGCAGTTAAAATAACACCTAACGTTATATTTTATATCTCCTTTTTAGGCATTAAAGACACAGAGCAGTGATGAAAACACTATTGTTCATGTTAATTCAGTCTATGGAGAGGTTCATGAATGTGAAAGTACAGAGCGTTCTAAAACTGCGGTAACTTGTCCTCATTCCACCGCGTGTATCCATAAACACAACAGAAGTCACTTATGTTAATTGTTTTTGATTTACAATCTACAAATATGTAGTATTAGAGTAATAAAGAGTATGATAACAAGTAAAATTAGCGACGATCGTCAATAAGATATACGAGTTGACACTGACAGTAGGGAATCAAAATGGCGGTGCGCAGTGCATGGTGGGTAACTACACAGGTTTTGTGACGTCCGTGAAAACAACGGATATTTGCTGTTCATATCAATCAAACAGAAGAAAAACACTCTGGTCTCGACTGAATAACTTAAGAAGCTTGAATAAGAACACATTTCTCACTTGAATGCTGATGTTAATGCTAGACATGACTGAGGGGCGGGGCTATGCTAAGAAGGCGGAGTCTTTCAGCTGTTGTGGGCGGGGCCTAAGCGTATGTGACGTCACTTTGTACAGAAACTCCAAACGCTTGTTCTTAGCCACTGCTGATGATTTATGGGGATTAAGAAAATGGGCATGGATGGATATTTACCTTTATAGGGTGGTTGTGTAACACTGCCAACACATATAGTTCAAACTTATATATTTTACAGCTTTACTGTACCTCTAACAGTAGAGAGTGGCGCTTGCAACATCAAGGTCATGGGTTCGATTCCCAGGGAAAGCAAGAACTGATTAGAATGTCAATGTGTTTCTGAATGCGATGATAAAAGTGTCTGATAAATGCATGAATGTAAATGTGAAAGTGGATTTTGCATAACAGCACCCCTTTAAATAAAAAAGGCATGAAAGTGCCTTTCATTGGTGAGATAAAGCAAATAAAGTGAGATTGCTGTATTTGTTTAAATGCTCAAAGATTCATAAATGACATGGGAATGAATAGACATGATTCATATTATACATGCATTGCTTTAAAAACAAACTCATGAAACATTTGATAGGAAGATTGCTTGTTTTCTCCTCGGCGTTCCTTCAATTCCACATCATTTCTATTCTACAGTTCAGAACTTATCGAGGTTTAACAAGCACAACTCGCACAGAAACAGCAGAAAACGAATCATGTAGCTGACAAACGTCACATCACTGATCTCTGTTTCACACGAGTGTGTGTGTGAGCATTTATACATTTAAAATCACAGTGTTTGCCATGTCTCTGTTATTACACTCAGAATAAAATAAAACATGACTGGGAATTATGCATCTCAAAATGCACATAAATGAGATTTACTCACTATAAATGTATCTATATAATCTGTGCATTATATTGTGAAGTGATATAATCTTTTGCATCACATTTAAGTCATTATTCGCTCATAATCAGAGGTTCTTACAGCATGAGGGCGAGTAAACAATGAACAATTCCTTCATAGAAAACACATCATAATTCCAGTGAAATAACAGGATATCAAAAGAAAAATTACACACTGCTGTGATCAGCTGGATTTAAAGAGACAGTGCACAAAAAAACTGCATTAATTTGTTTCTTTACTCACGTCAAGTTGTTCTAAACCTGTA